>JAGFML010000131.1:0-60256 GCA_021030945.1 Pyrenula aspistea
TGATGATGATGATGATGATGATGATGATGATGATGATGATGATGATGATGATGATGATGATGATGATGATGATGATGGTGTTGTTGTTGTTGGACGGCAGCAGTCGTCGTCGTCGTCGTCTTCGTTGTCGGAGCTCGCCATGTTTACGCGGTTGTACCAGGACGTCCGTCTCCCAAGAGCGCACAGGTCTCAAATCGCGTCCCGGCGGGCCGGGGATGTGTATGAGCTCCAGGGGCCCGGGTTTGAGGGGATCGAAAATTACGAGGAAGGGGTGCAGATTGTGAGGGAGAAGCTGAAGGAGAAAGGCGGCGGTGGTGGGGGTGGAGGAGATGGAGGAGGAGGTGGCGATGGTGGCGATGGTGGTGGGATGGGGAGGGGTTGGATGTGGGGCGTGGATCTGGAGGCGGAGTACGCGAGGGTGAGGCATGAGAGGGGGATTTTTCGCGTTTAGAATTCTTTCTTTTCCGATGCTGTATGTATATAAGTTTTTGTTTTGGAGAATGGGGGACTGTTGTGGATGAAGGGGGATAGCCCCCTGCCATGCCATGCAATGATCTAGTGCTATCTTTTCCTAGAAGAAAAAAACAAGAGTTCGTTCACTCATATTATATTCGCTTGGGCAATACGATCTAGAACTGAACTAAATTGAATACATACATGATCGATCCCCAATGCGAAGACTTCTATAGACCATTTCTTCTATCTAGGCTAATTTAGTAAGTCTGTGCTCATAACCGGCATGAGATCCACAGCACAGCACAGCACAGCATAGAAGCTTTTGATAAATCGCGCGGTAATTTTCGCGCGCTTTGCGGCTCTTCCCCTTCGGGGCGAAGGTGCAGAGTATCAGAGCGGGTGGGTGTTTCTCGTTGTTGTTTTTCTTTTGTTGGGGAAAGGAGATGGATGGGATGGGATAGGAGGGAGTTCTCTTTCTGTTTCATTTTATTTTTCTTGAGGTGTTGAAGAAAGGGGCGAGGACTCCGCGGTCTAGGGGCGAAGGGGGGTTGGTTGGGGTGGAGGGTTTTTCGATCCCGGGGGAAGGGGGAGGGGAGAAGGGGGGGGAGGGGGTGGTGGTGGTGGTGGTGGTGATTATGATGATGTTACGGGTGGACAAGAGAATGGCTACACGGGGAAAGGGGCAAAGTAGTAGAAGGAGAGGGAATGGAATGTGCGTGATAGTCATTCGATGGTCGTGGGAGGGGGAAAAAAGGAGGAAGAAATGAGGGCTATCTGTGATGGAATTCGCCCTGCTCACGGTGTACTCTACGTGAATTGACACGGATGAGAAATTTGAGAGCTCTGCCTCAATGACTTAGCTAGATGTGATTCAAGGGGACCCGTGAACCCGATTCGTATGCCCTTTTGGAAGGGAATGCTGCAATAACAGGTGTCCCTGACGCTTCGAATCCAGGGCGGCCCTTCGATGGCAAAAGTCATGATGCTCCACCGTCTGATCGTTGAGAAACTCCAGCATCGACGATATCCGATTGTGATGGTGCTATGGGTCTTGGAAAAGCTCTCTAGACTTTTGGATTTGGCCCTTGGCGCCCTTCTGGAGTGGCGGAAAGATGGATTGCTGTCGTTACATGGTAGTTCTAAGGTGAATGGGCGATTTGAACTAGGACTGGTATCTCAGGGGACGGGCATTGATCCTTCCCCTGCCCAGGCACTGTCCAGAAGTAATCTCCTCGCCTGCGATCACTCCCACAGTTGCAGTCGTAGTAGAGGGAGCAAGAGCTGGAAACATTTCTTGGGGAGGAAGAAGCCGGGAGGAAGAAGCCGGGAGAGTAGCGCTGGCACTAGGATCTTTGAAGCATTGAAATATGTGATGACTCTAGCGACACTGACGTATGAGTTGAGATTCTGTCGGAAAACCATTTACGGAGTGTCCCACTAGGCTCTTCATATCAACGGCTCGCGTGGCAACAGAGACATGGGTGACGTCTCAGATCAGCCAGTCGCCAAGAACCGGTATTTGGCAGAATGACCAAAATCCTGCTCAAATTGTCTAACAGAGATGGTTTCGCGGATTGGGACTGGACTTCGGTTTCGTGACTGCAACGGGAAGTACGCTTAGTCACGATGCGATGCACCGAGCCGCGAGTATCACAATGATTCACAATTCAGGGTCTGAGGGTGGATATCACTTGAAAAGAGACTGCACCAACTGCGTCATCACGTCGCAGCGAGATATGATGGTGGCGCAGAAACTTTAAATGATTGCCTGCGGTTCCGTCTGGCGGAGAAATCGAGCCGGAAAGCTTAGCAGACGATCGCACAGAGACGCTTCCTTTCGACTTGCGGGGTTGGAGCAGGGAACTCTGCAGGTTATGTGGAAAATGGGTCTGAGAACCCTCAGCTTTGTGCCTTAGAGATGTTGGCCTGCAGCTCGCAGGGAATGACACAGGACAGCTTTCTTAGAGGACAGTGCCTTGTTGCAAGACTTTGGGAAGGGCGTCTCAATAAAGAAAAAGAGTCGCGGTTGTGGCGTCCACTACGGGTCTGAATAAGACATGATAGAATGGACTATATGACGGATCGGTATGAGGCTGAATGACACGGCGTAGAAAAAGAAAGCAGGACTGTAATTATTTTCTAGAATTCCAAAGCATGCTGTATGGTGAAGTCGCACGGCAGCGGGCCCCGGACTGCATACGCCAGCTCGATACGCCACCATTTTCAGGCCCCCTGGTGCCTGTCCTGACGAATTAGGATCTGTTTCCGGGTCCAGTTTCTCTGCAACATCCCAAAATGTGTTTGACGCCTGCAGTCTGCAGCAACTCGAGTCGAGTTTCAAATATGCATACAGACAAAACGTTCTGGCTGAATTCCGCACAAGCCGCTTCTGCTGCATTGCTGGTTCGTTTGGCACGCTGGAGCACATACCAGTTGCCAGCCATCATCGGAACGCTCAACCTGATCGACTTCCATGGCGTCTTTGACAGCGCCAGGCCTCGAAGATCATCATGCGCTCAGATCCCCGAAACAGCAAAATCCCCTGTCATACACGTGCCTCCTGCGATCCTTCAGTCATAGTGCCGCCATGGAGCGCCTCTCTCCGCCCTCCGACGTCCCGCGCTGTAAGCCACATTGCCCGCCTGCGAACTCTATTAGATGGCACTATCCTCCACAAGTACCTTGTCTGAGTATTCATCCCCGCTGGCACAGACCCGATACGCACGCCTACGCGGAGTGATAGCCAAGATGCTTCCCGCCGATCCCCTGGTCGTCGCGATTCTTCCGACCTCCCCCCCGGCCAGAAAAGACGGCTGAACACTTTAGTCCCAATCACCAAGAAGCTCAACCATGCACGTTCTATGACACGACTCACCTCAATGAACCCTTCCCAAATCAGCATGCCGTACAGTACATCCTCAATTGGCTGCCCCCAGGTTACTTTCAAAGCGGAGCCTGGCTGCCACGCTTGCCTGTGCCAGTCTCTGAACGCGCGTAGAGAACCCTCTCTCAAATACCCGCGGTTAAAAGCTTATGGAGCCGCTCCAACCCGGCCAAAAGGAAATGTCTTGTCTTGCATCTTGTTTGCTTCTGCGGCTACGTCGACGTCTGTATGATGTCTGTTTGCTGGTGGTCATACCATGAGTAACAGTGGACTCCCTTCACCTCAAGTCATTGCATCTTGGCCCACACCCAATTATGTTGACCCAGTTACTCAAGGGCCTGCCTACAATATCGTCTCGCTTTCCTTTGGAGTGCTTGCGACTCTCTTCTTTGCTGCCAGACTCTATTCAAGATTCTTTATAACACGTGCGCCTGGTCTTGATGACCTCTTCTGTGGGGTTGGCCTGGTAAGTTCGCACACTCAGAACCCGAGGAAGCCTCTCAGTTGTGAGTTCGACACTTTTAACAAAGTCATCGTGCAGGGGCTGGCCATAGCCAACGGGATTCTGGTAGCGATTGGTGAGATATTTTGCGCTCTGAAAGCGAAGTCTACTTACCCCTTATAAAGCGGTGAAAGACTACGGAATTGGCAGACATGTCTGGGACCTTCCTATACTGTGGCTGCCCTCTTTGCGCAAAGTATCCCTATCCCTCGGACGTTCTAGTTAACAGAAGCCTGACTCTTGCAATAGAATCAGTACATCAACATTTGGCTAAACTTCCTCGCCCTTGGTTTTATCAAGATATCCATCCTCCTCTTCTACCGTCGCCTCTCTATTTCCTTCCCTCGAGCCTTCCTTCTCGCCACCTACGCTGGCTTCTTCTATAATGGCGGCTTTATCGTCGCTTTCATGATCGTCCTCGTCCTCATTTGCCGGCCCCTTGATGCCTACTGGCTCCGCTTTTCTCTCGAGTGGATTACCACGGCCCACCCTTCACAATGCATCAACGAGGGACTCCTCTTCTCCATAGCCGGCACACTCAGTTGCGTCGGCGACTTCTATACCACCACCGTCCCCCTACTCCTGATCGTGTACCTTCCCCTCCCACGCGCTCAGAAGCTCGCCCTCTACGCCCTCTTCGCCGTGGGATATGTAATCGTCATCTTCGGCATTATCCGCACCGTCTACCTCTACAAACTCTTCCACGTCGCCGACTTCGACATGTCATGGCTTCTCTGGGATTACTGGGTCTGGAATATGCTGGAGCTCTTCCTCGCTATTGTCGCGGCCAGCGCGTCCGCGAACAAACCGCTGCTTAGGAGATTCTTGGTCGACCCAATACACCGTTTCATGAGGAGCGGTTACTCGGGCACAACGTATCTGGGGAGCAGTAGGTCGTCAAAGAGTCGGACGGGAGGGAGTTCAAAACGCCGGAGCGGTACCACCGACCTAGAAAGTGGCACGGCAGACGGAGGAGAAGCCTACGAGATCAACGAATACGGCCGCATCGTGCCTGTCGCTCGCGGTCCAAGTCCGAAAGAGAACGACAGGAAGAAGAAATACCGCAAACTGAGCATGGATGCCCTCTCAACCTCGCAACGCACCCGCTCAGACCACCTGTCCGTCGACGACACCAAACGTAGCTCTGTTGGTAATAAGACCCCACAGCCAAAAGCCCACGTGGAATCCTTTAGCAAACCCGCCTCACCCGTCACGTCTGTATTCATCAAACACAAAAAGAGCGCCTCCCGAACCCTCGACTCGCGGGGCTCCACCGCAGCGCTCCGAGGAGACGGCGCAGACAGCGCCAGCGCGGACTTTACTTCGATCCACAACCGTGCGAATTCCGTCACAGTCCAGAGCAACAGAGACCAGATAACAGCGAGTCCCGGCTCAACAAGTAGACGAACCACCACGCCTCGCCCCTGGGACCCGAGAGGAGAGGACGAGTGGCCGTTGCGCTCGAATCCGCCGACGAGGGAGGGCGACGATGGCGCGGTGCTGGACGAGCAGGGGCTGCCGGTGTATCCGCTGGGAGATGTACGCAATCTCCCTGCGTTGGGGGGCAGGAGTTGGCCGCTGGCGGATAAATAAGGTCCACATTATATCGAGCATCGTGGAGGAGGGACAGTTGGGATGGATATACCCCCCCTTTTCTTATGAAAACGTGTGCATATACCCCAGGAAGTTGGTAAAGGGTTTCGACCGTACATATGAAAGTCTAGACAGACCTACCTCCCTACCCACACACACATATACATATACCCCTCCAAGACCCAGACCCAGGGCACCTAAGAACCCACAAAAAACCTCCTGCTCAAAACCCAGCCAGTCAGCCCTCCCCCCGAGCTTCCCCCCCGCTTCTCTCATAGCATGTATATATCTCAGAAACTTGTATACCTACCTTCCATACCAACCCTCTGTAAGCCCTCCTATCTTTGACAGGGGTGGGCGGGGGGAAGGGGGGAGGACGGGGGGAGGAGGAGGGGGGGAAAGGTGGCCGGGAACCTTGACAGGGCCCAACTCCGCGCTCGCCGCAATCTCCCCCCGGAGCGTTCAAGTCCCCGTGTGAAAAAGGGATCTATCATAGTATGTTTGTTTCAAATTGAAAACCTGGATCTGGATCTGGTATCTGGTATCTTCTTTTCCCCCCTTTCGGACTCTCCCCGTTTTTGTTTGTCGTGGGTAGCTAATATCGGGGAATTTTAGTATAAGGATAGGAATAACCGGTGAGTGAATCTCGTTGCATTGTTACTGGCTAGCTCGGGCGCCTGGCCTGGGCTATGTGTGTTGATTGGGGTTGGGGTTGTTTGGTTGGATGGGTGGATGGATAGATAGTTTAGTTGCTTAGTCAAGTGAGGCGGGGATGTTTATGGATGCGAATGTTTTTATTGAACCTACGCTGTGGGTAGAGAGGGTTATTGGTGGATGGATGGATGGATCGGTGAGTGGGTAAACATTAACAACTCGTCCTCGTCCTCGTCCTCATACGAAAAAAGCAAAGAAAAAAAATATAAAGCCGGGTATCAAGGCACCCGTTGCGTTCGCTTGCGGCTAAAATCCCACGTTCGTATAAGACGGCGATACGGGTGTTCTTTCTCTCCGTCTAGATATGCAGTGTCAAGATACGACCATCTCATCACCCCCCTCGACCCCGACCCCGACCCCGCCAGCCCCTCCACCACCTCCTCCACTCCCCACCTCACCACCGCCGCCCTCCCTCTCCACCCAACCCCCCCTCTTCTCGCACCCCTCCACCCACTCCGCTTGAGCCCTGAGATTCAGCCCCGCCACCAACCCCTTCACCACGCCGCTCTCAACCCTCTCCGCCTCGACCCTCCTCAGCACCTTCTCCCAGAACCCGCTCGTCGCCGCCACGCCCCACGACTCCGGTATCCTGCTCAGAACATCTTCGGCGTCGAACCAGCGCGAGAAAGTGGAGAGCAGATGGCTCGTACGCTCAAACCTCGTGTCCGGATCCTCGATGGCTAGGAAGTCCGCGAGTAGATTGGAGAAGAGGGATTTCTGGGCCTCAAAGGACGGGAGCGTGGATGCGTCGACGGTGGCTGCAGGTGTGGACGACGCAGCGGGCCCGCCGAAATAACAGTACCGCACCGCGGTGTCGTAGTCTCCGAGGCCGTGGACCAGGAGGCGGAGGGCTTCCTCGTGGCGGCCCTGGCGCGCGTCGAGGATTATGGATTCGGAGACGAGGTATCCCGAGTAGGGGGTGAGACGCTGGAGGACGGTGTCAATGGAGTATTGCAGGTCGCGATGCCTTTCCCTAGAGGAAGTGGCGGCGGTGGCGGCGTATGAGCCGCCGCCGAGGAGTTGGAGAAGGCGGAGACGCGCTTGCCACCAGGGGTCTTGGGGTGCATTCTCGGTGATGAAGGCCATGTACGTCGGTTTCGGCGGCTCCACGGCGCGGTATGTGCTGTAGGACTGGGCGAGGGACTGGCGGGCAGATTCATCCGCTTCGAGGACTGAGAGGACGGAGTCGAGGTAGTACCCGACCAGATCATCTGCGTAATGATATTGGGACTGCGCGAAAACGAGATGTTCCAGGTATGGCTGTACGGCTCCGGGAGCCTGAATTTTCAGGAGTGGGATGAGACGTGAGGGAGGAAGTTTGACGCGTGATGCGCTGTCTGTGAGAGCGGAGATTGCGAGCGACGGATTTCTGTTCGCGAGCCATAGACCAAATTCTTCCACGAGGGCTGTGTTGTGGAGTTTAGTAAGGTACTGGCGGATTTGGGCTTCCGCAGCAGACGGAGAGAGTTCACCGACAGCGTCGGCTTCTCCGTCGCAGATGCGTTTCCATGTTGCGAGGACATCTTTGGCGAGCTTACGAGACTGGTAGAGGCGACTGAGAACGAATAGGCGTTTGTATTGTTCGAGTAGACTGACGGCGCGGGGGAAGGAGCCTTTCCAATTATCGACAACGTTGTTAAGCTTAGTTCGAACTGATGTAATCGCTGATGAGCCAGGAGGTAGTTTAGAGTCCAGGTGGAGAAGGAGATGCAATAGTGCAGCATCGACACTTTCAGAAACTAGATCAACTTCAGTGATGCTTCCAAATCCTTCTTTTCCTTGCCATGCGGTAAGATAGCGCCTGATCATCATGTAGAAGCTCAGCGGTAGTTCTATCGAGTTGTCGCCTAGCGGAGACATTGCTTCTTCCGCTACGACAGCAACACCGCGGTTGACCCATAGCCCTTGAACACTCTGTAACACTTCTTCTTGAAGGAGAGGTATCAGGAGCAGGATTACTCGAGGGTCTAGGCCACCATCCATAAGAGCTGTCTCCGTAGCACGTAAGTGAGCTTCATCAACATCCACCTGATTGCTAGCCTTGCCTAAAATGTCTTGGAAGAGCAGTAGACTAGCTTTCTGCCTGATGTAATTGAGACTCAGAAATTCGCTCTCGGTCCTCGCTTCCCGGTTATGTACACTTCCAAGGACAGACAAGATCTTTTTAGTATCGAAGACCTTCGTATTAGTTTCAGCGCTTTCCAAGGACGCCTCGAGCTGGAGAGCTAGTGGATTTCTAACAGTCCGCCAGACGCAATTGCTTGCCCACAGCATTGTCTGAGATTGGTAATTGCCAAAGCGACGAGCAAAAGCAGCTTCTTCTTTGTTGCGCTTGCTCTCCCAGTCAGGAGGAAGACTCTCACGCGGTGTAGAGCTATCTTGTCCTTCAAATAGATCCCTTTCTTTCTCGACGCGTTCAACTGACGATTTAGTCCTTGGATCCGCGTTTTCAGAAGGCATCTCTAACGAGCGAGGCGATTCACTAGGGCTCCGTAGCCTCACAAGCTGCAGAATGTTTCCCACTACGGAGAAGCTGTGCTCACTAGGTGATAAGGTTGTACGAAGCCCTATCGCGGTCCTAGATTCCTTGATGCCTGGAATTGGGAGCCAGCCTTTCGTAGAGACTGTGTCCCCTGGACTGACGTCCCATCGTTGGATCTCGAGCCCTCTCACATGTCCATCGTTCCCTGGCCGCGCCATTGCAGCGAGTACATAACCTTCGGAGGGGCCTTGACCGGAAGCCACGCCATCGCTAGACTCTTGCGGTGGGTTGTCTACGACTAGAGCCTCTGGGTAAGATTCAAAATTCAGCGTGCCTCTGATAACATCACCGTCAACGTTGACAAACATCCCAACACCAGCTTCATTGTTCTTGGTGCCAGTCGTCAGTAGAAACTCAGTCGGTGTTGGTGACAGTATATGAGGCTTGAGAAGAATCTGCGATTTTGGAGGTGGTGGAGGAGGTAGCGGCTTTTGGTCCTGTGGGTCAAGATGCGCTCCCCTCATAGGACTGACAGTCGGGCTGGCTTTCCTTTCAGGAGACCTCGCTGTTGTTGGTGTTTTATTACCAGCTGTTAGCTCCGGGGTCTTTAGGCCGGACAGATCCTGGCTCATAGGTCTCGGCGTGCTCTGTCTGGAAGTCATGTTGCTAACAAGGTTTCCAAGACTAGTGCTACGTTCATGGCCATGTTGGTTCGCGGGACTCGGAGATCGGTGAGCAAGAGATGAGCTTCGAGAAGGTAGGGGACTTGTCCGGGCAGGCAGATCTTCAACTTTCCCAATTGGAGATTGTTCGGTCTCATCCAGAGACGAGATATGAAATAGAGGGATCTTCTGCTGATGTTCCACTTCCAGTAATGCATAGGAATGACTGTCAGCCACACAAGCAATTGTGTCTCTTCTGACGGACTTCCGACAATCGGGAAATTCCATATTCTTGCCCACGCGACGTAAATCGTCTCCAACTCTTACAAGCATGATCTTGTTTGACAGTGCTGCTGTCACGACCTGGCCGCCAGGAGCATCCAGGTTCTGGTTGGCATCCATGCCACCTATCCATCTGCAATTAGGAATTTTGTTCGTCCCATACGCCGGACTCAACTCAGGGAGAGAGTAGAATGTGACAAGTCCATCACAGAGTATGCAGGCCTTCCCTGGTCCAGGCAGGAGGAGGATCTGCTGGACACCTTTGCTTTCGGCAGGCGGAGGGCCGGAGGGCAAGATTGAAGGTTGAAGTCGA
Source organism: Pyrenula aspistea (assembly GCA_021030945.1). Lineage (NCBI taxonomy): Eukaryota > Fungi > Ascomycota > Eurotiomycetes > Pyrenulales > Pyrenulaceae > Pyrenula > Pyrenula aspistea. Next base: position 9,889 of record JAGFML010000131.1, read on the forward strand.
GAAGCGAGTATGTAAGCTGGCTCTGCAGCATCGTCTTCGGGGTCTGGAGGCAGGCACACATAGTGGAGGATCTCAGATGCAGAAGTTCCAATGTAGAGGTTGTTGTCTGTAGGAGTGGTCAGTCTCAATCTTCAAAGAAATGCGAGGAGATGGGTTGCAGACTCCAGTATTCTACACAGGAGATATGTACATCATCTAGGCCGCCTTCGGTTTGCAAAGGAATATTCTCGAGCATAGGCTTGAGAACATAAGGTCCCGTATCCGCAGGACTGAGACGCCGCCGCTTTCGCCGCGGGGCATCGTCTGGTTCGGCCATGAGACATTTCTTTGCTCGAGAAATTCTCTACCGGCCTTGTGACTCAGAGACCTAAGAAGCGAACTCCTAAGAGATCTCCAAGCGGACCTGAAAGTTCTCACTTGCTAGGCGTAACAAGGTTGGTTGGTGGTTGAGTTCGCCATACTTACCCAGCGTCGGGAGCGCTGAACTTTACCTCTTTTGGGATGCACTTGAGAGTGTACGAAATCACCAGATTTAATTAGAACGCTTACACAAGACCACTACAACATGAGTACAATCATAATGCCGTAGTCATTTTTAGCAGGCCCATACGTGGGAAGCGTAGTGCTTTAGCTATGTATCATACATCTCTCATCTACAATCGTTTGTTCGAACGGGTAGTCGTAGTTCAACATCAAGATCATCTAGAACGACTGTAATCGTGCGCATCAGGAAATCCAAGATCCTCGCTAGCAGTGCCGCCGCAGCAAGATATCTGTTACCCCATCAACTCCTTGTCGACAAGCACAATGCAACGCTCCCATTCTGACCGCGTCATTGCGTTCTTTGTCGGACCACCCAAGTCTTCGGAAGTGTCGTATCCTTATGCCTTCATTAGGGAAAGTCTCATGTCTCGGGACATCTAGGTAAAGAATCTTGCGTGATGTGGAGCTCTATGATCCCCAAGCAAGAGCCAATGCAATCCCCGACTCCTGTAAGAGGCGTCATCCGATCTGGAACTCGAAGACATTAAAAGTCTAGCGCTCTTTCTACCGTCCGACAGTATTTGCAGCTTGCCTCTGAGCAAACGCGTTCCCCGAGGTACTTCGATCCTCAAGTTCCACTGGTGCCTTTGGCGTTGCAACAGACGTTATTGTGCTGGTTGTAGCCGAATCCTGTCTCCCCAGATAACCCTGCGAATCTTCGCCTTGGGGCAAGGGCTTCCTCTTTGGACTCAATGGGGCTGGCTGCAATGGCGCAGGTTGGTGTCCCGGGGGAGGGGTCGTTCTCGGGAGAGGTGAGACGCGGTGGGAGTCAAAAAGAGAATAGGATTGCTGTTGTGCTGCACGGTCGGTGAATGGGTTTTCCTCTTCGGCGTACGGGCTTACGCTAGCTTGAGACACGGAGGTCCTGGGAAAGAGACCAGGTCGAGGGGGGGATTCGGAGCCGACCTGGCTTGCAGTGGTGCTCAGCGTGCCCAATGTTGGGCTCGTAGACGGAACGTACTGAGGTTGTTGACTTTGTTGCTGTTGCTGTTGTAGAGCGACGTTCGGAGATGTGCTGCGACTCCGCCTGGCCTGCAGGATGGCCCGCTGTTGCTTGGACATTGCCATGCTAAGCAGATCATTCGTCTCGATAAGAGTGAGAAGAGTATCTTCGTCTGGTGCAGGGTCGGTGCTATGAATCATTTCCTGGATACTTCGGCTCGCGGCCTGCGCGCGGCCTGCGAACTCTCTGATGAGATCATTGTTCTCTATCTCTGTGGTTGGAGTGGATTGCACGGTCTGGATCAGCAGTTTTGCGGTCGTCTTAGCTTCTTCAATTCGCGCTGCAAGTTCGCCGGGAGGAGGTAGGCCACGATGTCGATGGCGTCGCGAATGATGATTTTGACCGTAGGGTGGAGCGTTAAGCGTGCGAAGACCGGGCTACAGGGTGTAAGTAAGTAAGCCACCGCAGATCTGAAAAGAATGACTGACCGGGCCATTACCTCTCTTGTCTATTTTCGCCTTCTCCTTCTTCCACATGTCTATTAGCGGCTCCAGGGTTTCATTCGAGCCGAGTTTCTCCGTTTCAAAACTGTCTAAGGTTTCGCGCAGAATCTGCTGTACACTCATGTCTCTCCCGTCGCGCAGTAAGTCCTTGACCGTGGACACAAATTTGGCGTCGAAATTCTTCGTAAACGCTCGTCCCGGATTATCCGTCAATATTCGCATCAGCATTGTCGCATTGTACTGTGCGTATGCTCGCATGTAATTATCTTTTGACAAAAACTTCCTGATTCTTGTCGCTGCTTCAGCAGTAGCAGCGGGGCTAGATTCGGCAGCCTCGACAATCGCGGGTAAATGTAGATACTCGTCGCCCTTACATATGTTAGCATTAAGGGTCAAATCTATAGTCTATGCAAAAACTCACCGCATTAGCTGCAGCATTGGGTCCACCAGCTTCGCAAAAGGCAGCCTAGACAAAAGAGTCAACCGAGCAATCCGTTTCGAGAACAGAATATCTTACCACTTCTCTTGCGATGACTGCCTGAGGGGAGTCATCTCGCGGTGGTCCCTCGCTTGTGCTACGATCTCTATCTCGAACTGCGATTCCTTGTCAGTTCCGGAATACTTCTTTGGTCGAGACTGGTCAATATACCGCTTCCGGAGCGACCCAACTGACCAAAAATCCCCTTCATTTTTAGACGTGCCTTGTCTGCCGCCATCATGGTTTCCGAATGGCTCTCTTAAACGCAGAATCAAAAAGGATTTTCTCAGCGCAAATGTGTTCGGATTGCGATCGCCGGTGTTGTAACAAGATCCAAGAATAGATCACGTACGAATTGGTGTAAAGGGTAACAACAATCGCAGCCTCGCGCGGCGCACGGCGGGTTGACAGCTGCACGACTAACGCAATCTTGGACCCCTGTTCCTGTGCGGGTTACCGCAAAGTCGCACAGTGGGGCAAAGTATGGCGTTTCCGATTCGCAATCAACCTGAGACAGGTCCCTAACAGAAGCTCCCCAACAGGGTCTGCGGCGACGTTGGAAGCACTGAGTTCCAGATGCGTGCAGAGGCTGCAGCACCGGCGATTTCCTCATTTTTGTACCGCTCACCGTCGATGACGACGGAGCTGATGCAGCGCCGTGGCGAATTCAGCGCGCCTCAGCTTGGCGGTGGGAGGAGATGGCAGAGAGCCGAGTAATCCCGCATTGTCATATGATTACCAAGATGTGTGGTTACTTATATGGACAGTCGGGCTGTGCAATTCCACCCTCCGTCAAATAGAGGTAGGATGTTTTATAAGCCCAAGTCTTGAGAGAAGTGATTACGTGGAACCGGATCGGGTGTTAGTCCAGGACAGAGCGCCAGGTCTTCGGTATATGGACGCTCAAGACATCAGTATCTAACGGAACGCTCATTTATCTTCCCGGTTGAGAATTCATCAAAGGGCCGTTCGTGAACACATGATGTTTCCTTAAAACCCCTCTTGGCTATGAAACCCTCTCACTCCTCTTCCCTCCAATCAATCCACATCCGGCACTGGTAGACCGTCCACGAATCTACATTTCCTTCCCAAAGCATCCAGTGCTTGCTTTGACTTCAGTGTCCTCAAATCTGCACTCTCCTTTTCTGTGACCAGGACAAAGTCATATTTCATCAGCAGTGTCCCCTCCTCGACACCATATTTCTCCGCTGTTGTCTTATCCACTTTGTATAGATCAACCAGTAAACTATCCTTTACCCCGAAGACAGCGTCTGAGGTCTCGTAGGGATCACCGCGGAGATAAAGAGCACTAGGGAGACGTCATTCAAGCATCGAAAGAGGTTAAGAGGCCTGACTCACGTGATGAGGTGATCATATCCTTCCTTCTCAAACATGAAATGCATATGGCTAGGTCTATACGGATGGCGATGCAATTTCTGTAACAGCTTGCCTACTGGCCCATCATGTGGAATCGGGTAAGGCACTGGCTTGATCCCCTTGAACCAAAATACCCCGTCCTTGTCACTTCTCATCACACAACGGCCGTCCGGGCCGGTTCGGTCTGGATGTTGAACATCATACTTTCCCGTTGAGTCCGTTTCCCAGATGTCTATCTTGACATCCTCGATTGGCTTGCCCTGAGAATCTTTGATGCTGCAGAGCACGAGGCAAGGTTCGCCTTGTGGGTCGTGGGACATGACAGAGCCATGTTGCATGTTCTCAGCTTCGTGCGTATGGAAGGGCCCGAGCACGGTACCATCGGTGCTCCCTGCAGGCTTAGGGTGGTCTATTGCATCAACAAGGAGGGAAAGGCCAAGGACGTCGGAAAGCAAGATGAATTCCTAGCGCAGGCGGTGAGAAGCAGATTGAATTGATAGTGGATAAGGTCCATCGATGGACAGCAAAGAAGAAAGCAGCAAAGTTTAAGGAGACAATCACGCCTTACTTGCCTCACGTCGCTACACATCTGCCCTACAGCTGTGAGAAACTGAATCCCAGCCATCCATTCCTTTGTGTTTAGACGTGTCTCTCGCGCAAAGTCGTGAAGATGGACAACCAGCCTTTCCATCAGCCATCTCGTCCGCTCATCTTCGTTGTTGGAGTTGATAGCTATGGTATTGGGAGTAATGGTATCGGCGCTCAAATTCATGAGGCGAGGAATTTTAACTTTCGAGGGATCCATCGGGACAAGCTATTCATTCAGGCGCTCTTCTGTTGCAACGTCACAGACCTAAGAATTCTCGGAAAGTGCGAACAAATGGACAGGAGAGCGGTCACAGATACCAAATCCAGATCGCACAGAAGAGACAAAACTATTAATTTCAAAGAACATTAAAAGAAACCATATTTCAAAGCATTACTTAATGAAATCGACCTTCATCTGGTAAACAACGGAAAATTTCCGTGGAGTAGCACCGGGAGAGACTTGAGCGCCAGGAAGCCGGTGATGACATCGGTTACGAGTGGTCGGCATTTCCAGAGAGGAGAATCCCAAGAACTGCTTGGAGCGGTAATCTACTGTACGTATGCAATCGTGAAGTGGGGATAAGCAAGCGGAGCATCAGCCTTGCCGGGGGTTGAAAGCGCCCCCAAATGGTTCCCCGCGGCGGCGATTTTGGGTAAGCTTATCATTTGACAGGCAAACGGATTGGGGAGGGCCAGCATTTGGAAGAACCTGGATCTAGCCACCTTAGATATTGGAAGAGAGTAGAGAACGGTCCGTAGATTTGTGGAGGGAAATATCTGCGGTTTGAAGTGGATCTTCGTGGCGATCCCATCGATATATTGAATACTCGATACAACAGTTGCCTGGATTACTCAACAGAGACGACGTTTTGCATTACACCCTAACCCAGCCTCGCAAAGTAGTACACCGCCTCACCAGTGGCAGAATACTCGTACAGCGTAGGCGTCCAAATATCAAGAATTTCAAAAAAGATTTTTTTAAGATACCCTGCTAAAGAAACCTCCGGATCAAATCTGATGTAGAATCTAACGTCTGCTGATAAATTTAAACCTTCGTTCTCGTCCCTTGTTGCGACGCAGTACGGTACACTTGAGTCGCTGCAGCCTGTAATCGGTCACCTTCGTCTTCGTCATCGTCATCGTCATCCGGGATCTGATATCGCGGTCGCGCCACTGGTTCGACACGTGGAATTCGGCGGAAAGGGACATCACCAGCTGCTTCTTGCAGTTGCTTCTCTATTGACCGAGAGGCAGAATCAGACTCGTTTGGTGCAGGGGCTAGTGCGGCAGACGGAACAAATGATTGCGAATTTGGTTCGTCGATTGGGCGAGGGGGTGATGGTGCTGCAGCGGGAGTGGTATTGGCATGGCTCTCATGGCCACTGTTGCCGTTCGGCTTTTCTGGAGTTACGCTCTTCTCCTTGGCTGTTTCTGGTTCCATCGTTGGTTCTAGTTCATCTTGAGCTAATGGCGGAGCAGACTCGTGAGACTCAACCGCATCGTAGCTCTCACGTCGAGAATGACCAGCATCGGTAGCCCCATCAGCGCCGATGTCTCTCATATCAGTGTCTCGCAGCTCGCTCTCACGCACGTCCCTCCAGGAGCATTTGGCATGCTTCTTAGTACAGCCCATGCACGCAGTGAGGTTCTTCAGACAATCCATGTGTAATCTCCTGCATCGATCACACGGCGGCAAAATGCGCTCGCCACGTTGAATCTGATCCATCCGAATAACCATTTCTGCCTTGTATGGGCCGCCATCATCACGATCGGCTGTAGCTGGTTTGGAGTGAGGGAGTAGTGACGCCGGTGTACTTGGAATAGCCACAGCCGCACTTCCCGAGGGGCTATTCAGACTTGGGCCACTACCATTATAATCCATCGAGTCCCCTCGCGGCCTGGTAGTACGCGGTGGTATTATGGAGGGCCGAGAAACGGAAGGCGAAGCACGTCTGATATCATCCTCAAGCGTGTGGGGTGATTTGTCAGCCGTAGAGAAAAACTTCTTCATAAGTTCAGCCTTCACGGCTGGCGAGGCTCCTTTGAGATCCGTTCCATTGATGATGGTGACTTTATCCGTGTTGAAGCCAAGGTTGGCTGCATCGGGTCCAGATGAGCCATATTCACCTGACAGCAGTGAAGGGTTGTTGACTGCCGTGAAACCTCCTTGAGGAGACGTTAGTCCCGGCGACTGACCATTTACAGCTGGGGTGGAAGAATTACCGCCGTTGGCCCCGTCAGCTTGTCCTGATGAAGATGGGCTCGGAATGCGCGCGAATGCTTTGCTAATTGCTGCTTCGTTCTCGCGCCGGCTGATGATCGCGGCTTTACGGTTCTTGAGGCGGTGATTCAGTTGACGGGCCCGTGCTGAAACTGTATCACTGGTTAGTATTTTCCAGAAAAGCCGACGCAGGAGCTTGCCTTGATCTGCGAGCTGGATAATCTGGCCTAGATTCTTTTCAAGTATGTCAAGCGCACCAAGCTCCTTCTCCTCGTCCTCCACTATTGGCTGGGGTGGGATCAATTTTTGTGGCATGCCGGATGAAATGAGCACATAATCTTCCTCCGATATTTCAACACGACATTGTTTTGTGTAGAATTGGCATACTCGTATACCATTCCGTGTCTTTTCAAGGTTGAATTGTTCAGGCTTATTTCGCGCAAATTCAACAACATCAAGCCAGCTCACAGCGGTTTCTTTGCCGTGAGATTTGAGAATTCGGGGAGGACCATCGAAGAGACGCTCGAAGCGTTTGATTAGGATAGGACCGAGAGGACATGCGCCGAGGTTGCCAGCAATGCTTTCATGTCGTTGTAAAACCCCATCATAGTCGCCGATCAGGCGGAGAATGGTGGGGAGACTATCTTGATCAACGCCAACAAGCGGGATATTATCATTGAATTGGCGTTGTAAATAATTGATCTGGAGGTGCTGGGACATCTTTGCCACCTTTGACGGAGGATGCGCAAGGTCCCCAGACGGCGACCGGGGTCTTTTGTTGGCCGGCCACTCTGTTTGAGTATTAGACGTAGAATCCATCGCGGTTTATGTTTTACCCCGCAAAGTCGTTTTCCTTGCACGTCGTCGTCGTCGTTGTGGTGATTTTGAGGCCGTACTCATGTAGTAGTCAGGTGGGCCGCTCTTCGGACCATGAGCGGAAAATCGGAAACGCGGGAGACGGAAGGATTCGAGAGGAGACCGGCAGACCAGGTCGCTGGGCTGATTGGGATCACCGCGAATACGACCAGGAAAACGTGCAGAGAAGACTGGAGTGACCTAGCGATGGCAGCGATGGAGCCGGGAGCGAAAGCAGGGAGGGAGGAGAAGGATGGGGAGAGAACACGGTGCGCTGGAAAGAAAAGAGGAGGCGCTCGTGGGGGCGCTGTGGTTGCGACGAGCGGAGTCGGGCGGCGGAGGATGGCACCGCGAGATCCCGCCTGCCGAACCCCAACTTAAGCGGGAAAGGCCCCCCTCGGTCTAGCCCCTGCTCCGTCTCATTGGCTGTTCCGCCACCCAAAAACCAAAACCGACCTTCCCATTCACCGACAAGTCATCCTCATCCTCATCTCTAATCGCGGAAGCTCCCCGAAAGGAAGGCCATGTCAGAACGAGGCGCCTTTCGAGGCGGCCGCGGTGGCAGGGGCGGAAGCGGTAGTGGAGACCACCGAGGAGGCAGAGGTGGTGCTGCCAAAGGCCCCGGCCAGCCCGCGGAGAAGCCAAAGAAAGAGAATATTCTGGACTTGACCAAGTACATGGACAAGCAAGTGACAGTCAAGTTCAATGGCGGAAGAGAAGGTTTGAGATCAAATGTTTACCAATGCCGCCCCCGTGTCGATGCTAACTAGCCTACAGTCGTGGGCACACTCAAAGGCTACGACCAGCTGATGAATTTGGTGCTGGACGATGTGAAGGAGACAATGAGAGGTGGGTGAAAAGTTTCCCGAGATGTATCTGATTTCCATACTAACACACAGGCTAGACGACGAGGGAAATGAATCGTCGCGATCGCTTGGTTTGATTGTGGCGAGAGGGACTTTATTGGTCTTGATTTCACCAGTAGATGGCAGTGAAGAGATCGAAAACCCATTTCAACAAGTTGACGATGACTAAAGTCAACGTCCTAGTTTTTACTCCTAATACTAAATCTTCCGAAAGGTACCTCTAATCTCTTCTGAAAATAATAGTTTGCTACTGCGGCCCTCCCAGATATCAGCATGGTTGCGGTACGGATGTGAGCAGCTTCGAGCTACCTGACGCGTCGTTCTGGACAAGCAATGTCCCTTCGATGAGTTTTAAGGTTCGCTCTATTTCAAGGTTGGAGAAATCATCTATCTTGTCCGTCATTGCCGTGACTTTGATACTGCATGGTATGTACTGGACAACAATAGATTGCTATTCAAGCTACGAAATTCATCTTTACAAAGCATTTCGCATATCAACCATCTCCTGCTCTCTTTTAAGTGACTATCAGCTCTCAAACCAACAGCTGGCCACTGCGCGGGGCAACCAATATCCAAACTATCTACTCTACTACTGCATCCGACTGGGTCGTTTTGTCAAGTCTTGGAAAGCCGACTCTAAGGCTTTCTTGATTTCTTTATAGCTGACTGCGTAGCAGCTTTGCTCATCTCGACTGACGAGCATAAGCTTCTCTTCGACGCCGGCGTCTAACTTATTCAAGCAAGTCAAAATATGGCCGAGGTCAATCACAGGATTGTTGTGATTATCCACTTGGTGAAACATATAATCTCGGAATAGTTTTAAGAAGTATCTCGAGCCAGTCTCCGACCATAAGCTGCCGTGCTCCATTTCAGGTCGCTCTGTGACGAAACTAAGTTTCGCCATTAACCGGATAAGGCGCGCATTCTCAACTTCACGCGCCAATTCGCTGTTCAATTGATCGTTTTGATGGAGCGCAGAGTCGAATGATGACAGCATATGCGGAGCGACACGAGATATGAAATCATCGATTGCTCTTGCTTCATGAGTTGTCCCAGCACTTGCGAGGTACATCACTGCATCTCGAAGATGTGGGCCATACATCCGCGCAAATTGTTCCATTGCCTTTACGGGATTGGTAGCCACGTCTGGAATATGAGTGCCTATGGATAGCATCATCATGCCAAACTTTGTAAGGTCTTGTCGTTGAAGATCAAGGAGCGATAAAGGCGTTTCGAATTGGACCACATCCATAACGGCACAGCCATTCAGCCGTAGCCTATTTTTGTCGGTCAAGAGAACTTTGCTTGCATCAACGACCCTAGCAGCAAGTCCGTTAGAATGAATTGCCTTGAGCGAAGAGCCAATTTGACTGATATAGCTCCAGAGAGTTTGTTCAGGCACCTGAACATTTGCGTGACGACCACGATTGGAATATGCCGACGAGAAGTGATGTTCGGCTAGGGTTTTGGCAAGCGGAAAATAATCTGTTACAAAGAAGAGAGAGCTATCTCCGAAACTTCGATTCGTAAAAGCGTCATGTACATTCACAATGCTGGAATTTACAACTTTCTTCCAGTTAGCCACGGAGCGTATAGACTTCTCGTTGGTCAGGCGGAATCCCTCGAGACGCCTTAGAGCATAGAAATTGCCATCTTTGCTAGATTGCGCCTTGTAGACCCAGCTTGTATACCCAAATATTGGGAGATTTCTCGGACGGCCGGCATCTAGGGGTAGCAAAGAGTGGTAGCCCTCGACATGTGCTGGTAAATGAGATGAAGGTAAAGTTTGCCAAGATGCTGCCGCTTTCTTTTGTAGTTCTTCGCGGAGGTCATTCGGAATGAAAAGGTCGTGGACAGTGCGCTGATAGGGAGCTTTGCTTTGGTTGTGGGGGCCTATTGGGGCGTATAGATGATATTGCGCCTGGGTCCAAGCGTTAGATCAGGTACTCAATGATTGAAACAGACCTACGGGCTGCTGGAACGTTGTCTGGCTTGGAAAGAAGCCTGCGTCTTGGTAAGGATTGGGGTGCTGGACGACTTCGCTGGGTTGGCTGCGAGGGTTTGGTGTTTGGATGAAGGAGTCGTAAGAATGGTTAGGCGTCAACAATTGCGCGCCATTGGCCTGATCCCATTTATTAGGTGCACGATACACGATGAAATTATGGACCAAATTGCGGCCTCTGGCGGATATGTATGTTGTTTGGAGACAATTGCGAGTTATGATACAGTTGAAGAATAAAAGAGACGTGGAAGGGATTGAGCGAAGAAAGTGCAGCGGAGCCCAAACACAGCATTATTACAATGACTGCCAGATCGCTGCGATTGCAGTGCTAAGGCAATTACTACCATGGTTACTTACAGTATGGCTGCTCTCAAAGTTCTGAGGAACAAAGTCTGGAGCATCAGGTACGGCCCACTCGTTTGCTTGAGAGAGGGCGGATTGAGAAATAGACGGCGTTGAGGCATTCGACCCTAAGCTATCGATTAATATGCTCAAGCGTGTATCACTGGGAAAGCCTTGGCATACTTGAAGAGGCCGACTTGGGCATGAACGGAGCCGCGCTCGCAAATTTGGGCGATATGCCAGCTGGCTTTTTGTTTACTCCATTTGCAGATAGTAGTGAAGGAGTAAAACTCGGAGAATCGACATTCAACCCTCTCCTGAGGTTGTTGCTGTATGAAAGAGATTTAGCCCAAGTTTGGGATGAAAGGCAATCCAAGTGGCGCACCTCTCCATGGCTTGAGCATTGGAAGGCAACTTTGCTAGGTCGTGATTAAAGGCACAACCTTCAGGGTTATCGTAAGTATTTTGATGCTGAGCGGAAACATGATGTTACCTTTATCTTCATACCGGCATTTACCATAGATTGTCACATTGCGGCAGAGGGTATCTTTAGCGCTGTCTGAGGTGCTCGTTAGCCAGCGCCTTCAAATAGGTTTCGGCCACGCCAATTTGCTCTTTTGAAATATTCCCTATTAGACTCGGCTGAAACAAACGTACCGCGAGGTTTAGGATTCGGGGAGAGGCTAACGCGTGGTCTATCATCCAGATTATTCCGCGTCGACGTTGTAGCCATGTCCCGGCTGGGAGCGCATCTCAAGACAATTGTCTGTCCATGAAGGAGCTAAAGTCACTAGGGTCTCCTGTCAGTACATGTCTTAAACCGAGGATCGGGCAGGGGACGTACTCTGGAGAACCGGTATCAGACGCTTAGGTGCCAGCGCGAGAGAGGAACTAGAAAACAGGACTCAAAAGCAGCGCAAATAACAACCCTTCAAGATCCACATTTATTGAATCAGTATGAGCATAGATGACAAGCAACAGTATAAACGCTGGACAATCCCTCGTCCAGCTCACAACGCCAGAGCCGCAGAGTGATGTCCGAGAGCCGCCGACACGCTGAGCCTCGAAGCTTTAGATACCGGGTCGGTGGGCGGCTCTGCACGGACCAGCCAAAAGTTACGTCGATGTCGTTGGGCTGTCGGCTTTTTTCCAGGCACACTCCCACAAGGCTCCCTAAGTTATTGCTTCTGGGAACCACGTTAGTGACCTCTCCTGAAGCGAAAGTAGTCTCTGCTATCATCGAGTACTGCTACATAAACCCGGTTCCGGACCTATGTTGGCTCAAAAATGTTACCATCCCTTTAAAGACTGATCTACTCCGACGTACTCTAAGTCCTGTCACCATGGCCAGTGACACAGACATCAGCCAGCTCACTCAGAGCCAACAGGAAGCTCTTCAAATGTACACATCGGTGACAGATCAAGATCCTCTTGCTGCCATACCGCTACTCCAGCGCTCGTCGTGGAATGTCCAGGTTTGTGTCTTCTGCCAGCTAGGGTAGTATGAACTGACAAGCCCCAGATTGCGATCACAAAGTTCTTCGACGGAGAACAGCCTGACCCTCTAGAGGAGGCTCGCGCTTCAATCAACAATCATTCTCCATCTTCGCAATCCTCTCGACAAGCTCAAAATCTCCAATACGACCTCTTGAGATCCTCATCCAGCTCCCCTTCCTCAAGAACACGGTCCGAAAATGTGTCACGCATATCTCCTCAATCCACCTCACAGTCTACATACCGCGCACCCGCCCTGATCTCCCTCCTCTTCGTGCCTTTCAGCTTAGCATTCCGTGTACTTGGCACCATCTTTTCCTACGTTCCTTTCGTACCAAGGCTGTTCGCTCATCTGTTCGCGCCAACCTCCAATCGTCGAACAACCTCCTCCGGACGGCGTGCCCTTCCTCCAAACGATGCCGCTGCCCGCTTCGTCCGCGAATTTGAAGAGCAACACGGCACCAATCACGACCTTGCCTTCGCCGAATCCGGATTCAACTCCTGTCTTGACTCCTCCAAATCCTCCCTCAAATTCCTCCTCGTCGTCCTCTTTTCCCCCGACCACGACGACACTGCCTCCTGGACTACCAGCACCCTTCTCTCTCCACAATTCCAATCCTTCTACCGCGACCACCAGTCCGAACTTGTACTTTGGGGCGGTAACGTTCAAGACCCAGAAGCTTATGCCGTCGCTGAACAACTCAAATGCACCAAATTCCCCTTTGCGGCCCTTATAGTTCACACCCCAGATAACGGCTCAACAGCAATGTCTACCGTGGCGCGGTGCGTAGGGCCTATGCCTGCTTCGGAATTCGTGGCTAAGCTAGCGGCCGCAATGACCGCGCATAGTGAGCCACTGCAAAGAGTTCGCCTGCAGCGACAAGAACAGGCTGCACAGCGGAATCTGAGGGCGGAACAGGAGAGCGCGTATGAACGGAGCTTGGCTCAAGATCGGGAGAAGATGAGGAAGCGGAAAGAGGAGGAAGAGCGGAAAGCAAGGGAGGAGAAAGAAGCTCTCGAGCAGGCAGAGAGGGAAGAAAGGGATAAAGAGAACTTGGCGCAGTGGAAGAGGTGGCGGGTTAGTTCCCTCCCTGCGGAGCCTGGGCCAGAAGCAAAAGATGCGCTGAGAGTGTCGATTCGGATGCCTGAGGGTGAACGAGTCATCCGGAGATTCAGGGCAGATGCGGATATCGAAGAGCTATACGCGTTTGTGGAGTGCAACGAGTTACTCAAAAACGACACGTCCTCATTAGCCGGTGTGAAGGAGCCTGAGGATTTTGAGCATATGTACAAATTCCGAATGGTATCGCCAATGCCGAGGGCAGTGTACGATATGCAGAAGGGTGGAACAATTGGGGAGAGGGTCGGAAAGGGGGCAAACTTGATCGTGGAAGCAATTGAGGAAGATGATGAAGATGAGTAATGAAAAGGGAGAAGGCTTTGTGCAAAGATTCGGCGTTTCGTGGTTTTGAGGGTATAGAACGTTAGCGCAATGCTGTTGGACACAGCGTGGAGTCTGTCTCTAGAAGCGACATTGCACAAGGCGGTGCGGGGTTTGTCAGACATGAAACGGATCGGAAGAATGATAAAGATTTTCAACATTGGTGGAAATCAATACATGAATCTTTTCGATCGAAGATTGTTCTTACCGTAGAATTTCAGCATGTGACTGGTGGACAATGAATGGTGAGATTAATTAGACACCCCAAGTGCCATCATTGAAATTGATTGAATTTCTTGAGCAAGTCATACCCCTCGGAAGCCTACTAGAGGCACTTCGGCTGTATGGTCGTCCATATTCTATGAAAGACATATCTTGCATTTTACTCCGTCCACACTTCGCATCCCTCAATCACGCTCTCAACCCTCCGTAATCGCTCTCCTTACCCTCGAACCCCTTTGCCTCGCGCTCAACCTCCCCTGCTCCGTCACCGCAACCTCTGGGCTCTTCTGCACGACCTCCTCGCCCTCAGTCAAGATCAGCTCAATGTGGCACGGGTTGCTCATATACGGGTTGATACGGCCGTGGGCGCGGTATGTACGGCGACGCTGTTTAGGGGCCTGGTTGACCTGGATGTGCTTGACGATGAGGTTGCCTGTGTCAAGACCTTTGGCATCGGCATTTGCTTCGGCGTTCTTAAGGAGCGAAAGGAGGAACTCGGCGGATTTGACGGGCCAGCGGGCGCGGGAGACGCCGAATTGTTTGCCTAGGGAAGGTGAGTGTTAGTGGTTGCAGAGCAAATTCCTGAGTAGCGTGGAAATGGACGTCTGTATGATATCGTTTCCTAATGCATTCTTGCCGAATCTACTACCAGGCGGCTTCCCGCGTAGTTACCCTTAAGGATCATTGAGCGTGCTTAATTGACCCAAATTGGCCGTTTTGGGGATTCCGCCGTTCCACTCGTAAACCCTTAACTCACCTTGTGCGGTCCGCCCAGTACTTCCAGCATATCTCCTCATGGGTACAGCCTCCTTCTTCTCCATCACATTCTCCAGATACCTCACAGCTCGCTGAAATTTCCAGCCATTGATCGCCTGTGCAGTCTCGCGGGTGTTCTTGAAACTGACGCGAAGGTAAGAGCCTCGGGATTTGGCCGATTTCGAGGTGTTGACCTCGTGTGCTGCGTAACGGACCTTTGGATTGTAATGGTCAGTGGCAGGAAGTCAAGACAAAACCCGACGAAGGAAGGAGCGTCCTGATAAATGTAATACTTACCATCCTGAAAGTGATTGTCTTAAAAGATGGTCCCTGCTGTTGTGGTCTTCTGCGTCTCAAGTCAATACTCTGACGATGCTAGGTTCTTGGTGCGGAATGCATTTGCAGGCGCTAGTGCGGAAACGGAGAAAAGCCCTAGCCCTACGAAAGTCTTGGCATTGTAAGGTCTTGGCCAAGGGTCCTTGTGCTCTTCGGCGCTTTTATTCTAGGTTCCTCGACTACAATGCTCATCTCACCCGCCTCTCCCAGTGTAGGCAAGGATCATCACTCTTTGTTATCTCACTTGTGAGTTGAGGTGAATCGGGTTTGCCAGGTTCCTCTCAGTGACGCCTTTCAAAGGCTGTAGATATCCTGCTTGAACACTATCGGAGAGTCGTCCGCGCAAGGTCACCGCCACTGGCATAGAGACTTGGCTCCCTGTTTTATGGAAATCTTTTGAACCCCTACAGAGAATTTCAATCTCTCTTTCGGGCATATGGACAGCAGTACTAGGATACTATCAGAAAATGTGGTCAGGGGCGGTGGTTTTCCGATTCTAATTGAGACACTTTCGCTCTGTCTACCTCACATTCAAGCTCGCGGGATCCCTTTCCCATGAAAGAGTGTTTCTTAGACACCTTTATGTTCTATCTCATCGGCCGTTACATCGAGGCAGGATTTGGTCACTTCGCTAGCTTTGGCAAAAGCTAGCAGAGCCCGCAAAAATAGATGATACGGAAACCGCCGGTCCGTCACACCAACCGGCTTACGTATTTCATATAATTTTACGTTTCTTTCAATGATCTCTCATAATTTTCATTGTCCGAACAACAAGATATTTAACTGCACGATGTGACTATATTCCTAAGGGTCCTTTGCTTACTGTTCTTGCGACCTTGCAGTCCGCACTCCGCCAGCTCGTGACCCCGAGAAGCTCATTGTGCAAGCCAATATGGTGCATTAGAATACAGATCCTACAAGGATTGAGAGCTTTTCAGGAGGATTTGCTCACTGAGGTCTATTAGCTGGAAGCCTCGGTAGATACGACTCGATCGGGGAAAGCCGTGTGCCAGAATGACGTCTATCAGATTCAAATCCAGCAATGGATACCAATTCATTCCTAGGTCTCGACTTCTCATCAAGCTTTTCCTTCAAAGGTTATGACTGTCAGTATGGTCAGCACCAGAGACGACTCCTTGCACATTGTTTGATTTGAACATGTATTGACATAGTCATCTCGAGGAAGGGCATGATCATTACGCCAGCAAAGGATCTCCTTTTCTCCGTAACTCCCGAAACGTGCCAGAAGAGGTTTCAGTTGCGAGGGCTATCGGGGCATAGCTTCTTTGTGCCTTTGAGGATCGAAAAGATGATTTTTAGAGAGACTGCTCTCACGTTATAAAGCGACAGGAACACCGTTGCTTCACATGAAGAGGTAAGCACAATTCTCTGTCATCGTATTTCGATCGTGAATCTACTAAGATGCGGTTTTTTATCCTCCTCTTGTCAGTCCTCAGCTTCACCGCTGGATCATGTGCCATGTCCCGAGGAGGAGGGTCTTCCAACCCAAGTATCGGCCATTTAGAACACGAATTCGCAGTTCAACCATACAAACGCCAGACCAATCCGTCCAGCTCCGACAACTGCACATACGCATCGCAGGCCCAAATCGAAGACATGTGGAACAATCTCTCCAATGGCAGCTGGGCAGCATTCTTCGAGAACTTTCACGACGAGCTCGACTGGACCATTATGTACACCCATCCCCTCGCTGGACATTACACAAACATCTCCCAATTCCTTGTCAACGGTGTCGCCCGGCTGCTCTACACCTTTGACGGCCCGGCGACTTTCCAACTCATCAACCTTGTCGGAGGTTGCAATGAGGCGTGGTCGATCCAGGAAACTCTGATCGAAGGCAAGGCTTACAACGGTAAGATTTAGGTTTTCTCTTCCCGCCGTGGTCTTCCGAATCGTGGTTCTAATCAACATTGACATGCAGGACGCATCATCGACGAGGTCGCGGTCTGGGCGACGCGATGGGACGAGCAGGGCAAAATCGCACAGGTCCGCACCTACGTCGACTCGTACGTCACCGCCATGGTCATCCACGAGAACGAGTACTGGTCCAACGCGACATGGCGCGTCGATAGGCCGGATTACCTCCCAGGACCAAATGTGCCTGCCAATGTTACAGATTATTTGGAAACAGTCTGAACACAAGTCTTCTTTAAACACCTGCCGAGAACTTTTCTTACGGGTCTTTCCCAGGCCACAGGCCCGTGAAGTCTATGGAGCACGGAACGGGAACATCTCCGTCCGAGGCGTCAAGCAGGGTCTTCGCGTGACGCAGACCCCTACTTGTGTCAGCGGAGAGAAATCCAACCCGATCGGCCCCCCTCGTCGGTCTCTCCTTTGTTTGCTTACCTTTGCACAGCCAAGCCCCATATTCAAGTCCACCCAAGTCCTTAAAATAAAACCCTGCAAGTAAATATACAGAGTGAACCTTTTCTTCAACCCTCGTACATCTTGCCTTTACTGTTCTCGTGGGCTCCGCTATCTCCAAAACCCGACGCTGGTCTATACGCTTAACAAGCATAGATAGGTAGATAGACAGCGTTTCGTATCCGAAACGACATCACCCCACCTCCGAACAATTTTCGTCGATCCCCTCTCGGCCCTCTCTTCGAATTTAGCCAAAAAGATAGGAGGCGCAGCTCTAAAACAACCCCCCCTCGTCCCCGAATGAGATCCCGAAATTGGGAAAGGGCATATGTGCGTAATTCCAGGCTCCAGGCTCCAGGCCACAGCCCTGCCCTGCCCTGCCCTACTGGCGTTGGGGAAAGCAGAAAAAAAAGGGGGTGCGGTGCGGTTTGCGGTTGCGGGTGCCGGTATCCAGTTCTCCGCTGTTCAACGGATTGCCCTCCCGTCCGTTCATTTGCATTAGTCCAGTCCGGTCCAGGGGGCAGGGATGGTCCTCGCAAGTCGGGCCGAGAACTGAGGAGATAGCGATGAAAAAGTCTAGGACTCTAGAGGAATTTCTTACGTTCTCGGCCTAAGATTACCACCGTGCCCCTTTTGGGCATATAGATCTACATCTTTTCTAGATCCTTCGCGCGATGTTAGCTTGAACAATTTAGTTTTAAATGAAGAAAGCTGAATAGCCGTAACGTAAGACCTGCCAGAGAATGAGGGCGTGGTGGGAAAACGGAACACCTACCAGGTTCGAGATAGCCGTCCCCTTGTGTGTGTTTAATTCCGTGTTAGCCGGAATGGGCTTATGTCCGGGTATGCGTCGCGTGCGGGTGGAAACCGGATGAGCTAAGTTAGGGGCATATAGCGTGGATAAGAGGTTGCATTAATGCCTGGAACCTATGCAAGCCCCGTTGGGCTGGATGCTTGGCCTTTTGGGAAAAGGTAGCTTCGATTCTCTTCTTTTTTTTTGCTTAGAATCTATATACGCGGTAAAAATGGGTATTGACAAGAGACCTTGTGCCCGTTGAGAAATCGGGTGGTGGGGCAACTTGAAAGCGCATTTGGTATTCCCAACCTTCCATCTAGAACGCTTTTGAATCTTTTGGCCTGTTTATAGCTTATCCGGTCGGAATCTTGCGCGGCGGTCCATGTCCAGGGTTGTGTCAGAGTCAAGAAGAGGCATTTAATTTGAAATCAGTAGGTCTATTTAGAGGTTGGCATTTCTTTGGGGAGTGACGTGCTGCACGCTGGCCTGTTCCGGTATCGGCGTGATTAACTTTCTGTTATCGATAGCGGACTCCAGGTTCTCGAGCACTAGTAATTCCATATCTCGCTGGGTTTCAATGGTGGCGGTTCCTATATGTGGAAGAAGGAAAACTTTCGGGTTGTTCAATAATCCAGGGTCGATTTCGGGTTCGTTCTCGAAGACGTCTAACCCAGCAGACGCAATTTTACCCGAATTGATCGCTTGAACGAGATCTGTTTCCTTGATCAAAGCTCCCCTTGCAGTGTTTACGACGACTGCACCGTCTTTCATCATTGCGAACTGTGGTGCTGAGATGATGTGTCTGGTTGTGCGATTCAAGGACATATTGACACTCAGAATGTCGGATTTGCGGAGAAGCTCGGCGAAGGAAACGTACACAGCATCACCTTCTTTCTGAGGAGGAAGCCTCGAACGATTGTGGTAAATTATTTTCAAGCCATATGCTCGAGCACGAACAGCTAGGGCCTATTCAATGTCAACAGAGGAATTACAAATACTCGGTGACGACGTACCTGGCCAATGCCTCCCATCCCAAGGATTCCAAGGGTTTTGCCTCTTGGATCGCGGCCCAAACTGGTCTTGCCTCTGAATTTCCCTTCCCTGACTGCAGTGATAGGTACATGGATCTGGCGTAGTGCACCGATCATAAGGAACATGGCCAAGTCGGCTGTGGCATCATTAACGGCGATTGGGGTACTCGAAACCAGAAGCCCTGATGTTATAAGTCATGGTATCGTCCGGGCCAAGATATCTAAGTACCTCTCTTTGAGCATGCTGGTACATCTATGTTGTCGTATCCAGCACCATTGTGACATATGTACCGCAGCGATGTGGGCAATTCGCTAATGATTTCTTGGTCGAAGGGACCTGTCACCTTAGTGGGTATCTTGTTAGAATTGATCACTGGCAGAGAGAGCTTTCCACGTACATCAACCGACTGGTTTGAGCGGTAAAGTGCCACCACATCGTCGAAGGCTCCATTTTTGAGCAGCTTTCTGAACTGGTCTCGCGTTCCTGTGCGAAATTCCTAGAGTCCTATAAATATTGGTAGGGTCTTCACAATACAAGAACCAGACCTTCAAAATATACTTTCGACTCAGTGATTTCCATTCAGTATTGGAATGGATCAGTCCACCGATGAGCAAGACAGCTGGCAAGGGCATCTTTGCGAGTTGCGATAGGATATGAACAGGATTCCAGCGTCGTTTGCTATATATTCAGAAAACACGGGAAGACGTGGACTTTTGGGTAGCCGAGAGGCAAGTCCAAGGTCGTGATCAAGAGTAACAAACGCCATGGTTCCCGGTTCAGGTCAGGAACTGAAAATTCGTCTAACCTAGTCGATTGTGGGAGCGGTTCGCAGACATGACTTAAGTGGAGTTGATTGTCGGCTAAAGCACGGGTAGGCGATCTTCTGGAACGCGTTCGGTACTTCGGTACATCTCGTCCAGGTTTAGTAATTTGACCGTGAAAGGGGGGCCATGGAAGTGGTTACATCGAGACATGACGCTCAAAATTTTAAGGCACGCAGACTTCTAGTTTCAATTTGCTCCTTGGAGGCCCCACGCTATTGCTTACCCCTCGGCCGTCGGCAATTGAACGCAGCGGTTGGTACGAATGCGGCTACCTGCGGGGGGCGGCTGCATGCCTCGGGAAGCTTGGAAGTGCCTTCAAACAGACCGGAACTTTTGCTCCTCTACTCTTTCCCCTTTGGGCCCGCCTCATTGGTCTCCAGCGCCAGTTTCATCCAGTCGACCGATCGTTCGGGTCGCCGCCGTTGAGGTATCTCGTGAGCAAGATCCGCCCCAACGGCTATGGCGACGTCAATACCCCAGGTGTTGTTCCTACTGCTCCACGTGGAGATCCGAAGACTGTAACAGCACCTGGTATGCTGTCCCACCTATCGCCCGAGAGGGTATGGTTTGCTTTTCTTCCGTCGGATGTTTCATGAAATCTCCTTTGTGAATTGTTGTCAGTCTTTTGCGTTGTGTATCTGCAGGCATCATGGGGAGCATACAGGAGCATTTCATTGCGGAGACCGAGGCCGTCGTCTTACATGGTGCTAGAGATCTTCAATTCGTATGTGCATCACTCCTGCCGCTCTGACAGGTGGCGACTGCCCGTGACCATTGCTTTGCTGGACTTGCTCTAATCCTCATCGCAGGAACGACGCCCCCTCTCCGCTCCTCAATCACATGAGGTCCAGATTGCCGTCAAGACCACGGGCCTTTGTGGTTCGGATTTGCACTACTACCAGCATGGACGTAACGGCAACTTCGTCCTCCGGTCCCCTCTAGTTCTCGGTCATGAATCTGCCGGTGTCGTGACTGCAGTCACGCCCCCGATAGCCCGAAATGGTTCTGCAAACTCCTCCCCTTCCACCAGGTCATCCCAGAGCTTGCCTGCGGGCCTCAACGTGGGAGATCGCGTTGCATTGGAAGTGGGTATCCCATGCCGGAATTGCTGCCTGTGCACAGTTGGTCGCTATAACCTTTGCTCCTCTCTTGTCTTTCGTTCCTCCGCCAAGACATTTCCCCATGTTGATGGGACGCTTCAACGCTACATTAACCATCCTGCATCTTTGTGCCACAGATTGCCCCCAAATGTGTCCTTCGAGCAAGGAGCACTGGTCGAGCCCCTTGCGGTGGCTCTGCATGCCATCAGCCGGAGCATCGGCGGCGGTCCAAGCGGACAAGATAACCCCGCAGGCACCGAAGCTCTGGTTATCGGTGCCGGGGCGGTCGGCTTGCTTGTTGCTGCAGCTTTGGCTGTGCATGGAGTTGCTGATGTTGTTATAGCTGATATCTCTGCCGCTCGCCTCGCGATTGCCGAGAATTTAGGTCAAGATCCCAACACTGGTTATCGCCGTTTCAGCCTTCGAACCGTCCTCTTAGACACGTTCCCCCCAACCACTGACACTGATACAAAAATGTCTAACGCCACGTGTCTCGCGGGGATGATCGATAAGGTCACATCGACGACTCACGGCTTCCCACGAGTCTTCGAATGCACAGGGTTAGAATCTTGCGTACAGCTTGGGATTTTCAGCGCTTCCGCTGGCGGAAAACTCATGTTGGTGGGCATGGGGCAGCCTATCCAAACTCTCAACGTCGGTGCCGCTGCTTTGCGAGAAGTTGACATAGTTGGCGTTTTTAGGTACGCCAATCAATACCCCAGGGCCATCAGATTGTTCGCCAGCGGCCGTTTAGACGGGGTCGCAGAGCTTCTTTGCACGCACAAGGTCGCCTTGGAGGAGGCGGAGAGGGCCTTTGAAATCAGTGCCAGGGGTTCCGACAAAAATGGAAAGACGGCGGTCAAGGTACTTGTGGAAGCATAAGTGGGATTTATGACCCTACGAGGAGTTGGGATACGGGTTGGTCACCAAGATACTTGTTTGTTGAATAGACTGTTGCATCTACGAGTTATTGGAAAGAAGGTTTGAATCTCTACGGCGATATGTTGCATTTCTGTACCCTTGGAACAATTTCATCTCTCCCGTTGTTAGACCTGTTGATACTTTGGCTACAACAATACTGTTTACCTGTACCATTAGGGGTCCAACTGGGGTCTTGAGCTGACAAATTGCTGCTGACGACGATTTACAATGCCGCTCCAATTTTGCGCAGGTAGAGACGGTCCATGACAGACGACGAGAACCTGATTGGAGAATATCTAGGAAGATAGGCCTCAAGAATGTCTCCGTACTCTTCGACACAGATAGCGGGGCATTCAAGCCTCTTCCCCACCTGTGATGTGATCGACGGCGAGCCGCGTGGAACGGGCCCCCACCCGGCGGTTGATCCACTCAAGACGTGCGTTGAAGCGCCAAGACCGGATCTCAGCCATTAGTAGATATGATCTACGACAGAAGCGGGAGCGTTCGCTACAGGCTACCGCCTCCACAGTGAGATTAAGCAAGATAATGTACCGTCAGCTCATATTCGAGAATTCGAGGATGAGGCGGTCATGGCGACGCCTAACAAAAGCGTCACGGCTCCCATAAAGAGAGTTTCCAGAGCTTGTGAGCAATACCTCGACCGCCCAGTCAGATCTACTGCCTCGAAACTAACGCTCGAGTAGGTTTCCGCTGCAGGAAGAGGAAATCGAAATGTGATCTGTCAGTACACGGTGTGCGACGTCGATTTCTGAAGCTAACGTGGGCCAGGGAACTTTCCGGAGGTTCACCACCCTGCAAGCGCTGCGTGAAAGATGGTCATGACTGTGTCTTGGGTACATCCAATAGAGGTGGAAGTCGTCAACGGAAGAAGAACACGAGCCTCCCACACATTCCAATCCCTTCACCTTCGCCCCTCAAGCATGAATTTCCTCACGATCAAAGTTCAGCGACGGGTCTCTCCTACACGCCTCACGGCAGTATCGCCGCACCTAAAACTTCAACACCAGTTGACGCTGCCACCTCATCAGAACTCCAAGAAGACGATGCTGAGTCAAATGCGGACAGTAGCCTACCACCACAATTACCAACAAACCCTTCCGATGCCTGGCAGAACCTGCGCGACTTATCAGCTCACGGCGAGGCTCGCTCTTCCGGTCGTAATGGGAACTCGTACCCAATGAACGGTCAAAACGTCAATACGAACGGATCCGGCACCTTAGCCAAAGGCATATCATCATATCGTCTCATTCGCGAAGGGCATCTAGACCCCTATATGGTATCTATGCTTGTCTCACATTACTACGAGCACTACCATCCATACCTTCCCTTGGTCCCTCGGAATCTCTTTGATCCGTCCAACATAGATTTGTTTGCTGCGGACAACAAACATCTCCTGACGGCAGTCCTGACAATATCTTCGAAAGACTGGGTCGATGAGGGGTCATATCTTCATGAATGTTGTTCTAGATATATGCACGATCTTATATCAGGTATCGCGGCTGGCATCGACTGTGGTGTTGAAGCTGTCGAGGCTCTCCTACTCCTTGCTGAATGGGAACCTCGCGGTCTGAGTGACAGAGTTGAAGCGATAGGTAAAGGCGAGGAGGATCGCGCCGCCTGGATGCACGTCGGCACGGCTCTCAGAGTTGGTAATTTTCTTGGACTCGAACGTACATCTTTTCGCCATGAACCGACTGAGGACGATAGCACCTATTTCCGGAAACGGCTGGCATGGGCGAGTTGTTATTGTTCTGACCGCTTAATCTCGTTACGCATTGGGAAGGGTTTCTGGGCTCGGGGACCTGGACCGATGTCAGGCTTCGGTGAAAAGGACTTTCCTTCCCTACAACCGTCAAAAGCCGGAGAAGAAGACTACGCCAAGATCTTCTATGCGAATCTCGACTTGACCCAGCTCTACTCAAATATTCATGACGTACTCTACACAGGCCTTCGAAGCAGCACCCATATGATGTTGAGGGGAGACTGTATGTTTCCAATTTTCTCCAAACCCGCTCAAGCGCAACCCTATTTCGGGCTGCCATTATAAGCACATTACATTGATTTCCGCTGACCTATTGAATAGATGTGAAGCATATCGATGATTTCCGAGCCTCGATAGAGCAATGGGACAACAAATGGGGTAGCCTCGAATGTTCGTCGTACCTGAAAGCTACCCTTCAGATGTCATACGAATACCTTTGCCTTTACACAAACGCATTCGCTTTTCAAGCGGCTATTTCGCAATCCGTGGAGAAGAAGTCCGAAGGTCAGGATACCAGCCCTCGCGATTATATCAAGTCTGTCTTCAGTAACATCGGCTCAATGCCCGACGCAAGATTTATATTCGAATCTCTCCGAGCTGCGAAAAACTATCTCATGATTTTGAACAACAATGTCGACCCGGAGAAGTACTTACGGTACATGCCCGTGCGGTTTTTCCTCTACACCATCTACTCCGCCGTCTTCCTCTTCAAGGCCCGCTCGTTTGGCGCCATCAAGGCTGAAGAAGAAAATGAAGTCCGCCACATCATCACGCGATCCGTCAGCCTCCTGAAGCAGGCCAGCATCCATCGCCAGGATCCAGGATCTCGCTACTCCCGACTCATAGAGCGCCTCTGGCACAGACCGAAAGCCAACCAGCAGACCGCGTCCGAACCAAACAACAGCAACTGGCCCACGACATCCTCGGGCCCCCACTCGACTGCCGCACCCTCCTTCTCCTCACCGACCGCTCCCATGTCCGACACCAGCAGCATAAGCCAGATGAACAACTTCAGCCCCGGCGAGATGATCCCATCATGGCTCGACCTGCCGCAGATCGGAAACTACGTCGACTCGAGCTTCTACCCGATGACCGGAGGTGGCAACAACAACGCCATGCACAATGCCGGTGGTGCGACTTTCCAGCAGAATCCAGCGGCCTTTTACCCGAGCGACTACGGCGGCCTGCAGAATTACGATATGCATGGGAATTGGATTTTCTGAAACTGGTTTTCTCTTTTTTTGTTTGGATGCGTGTGCAAAATCTTCCACATAATTTTCCAAAAAAGATACAATACACAGCGGTCCTTCTTCTCGAACATGTTATAGAGACGAGAAAACGGACGGTTTGATCTTGCAGATTCGTGCGAGAGATATAGGAGCGGAAACGGGGAAATCTTTTAAGGACTGAATCTCATCAATGATCATGGAAGCGGAATGAAGGGAGACCTGGTTGGGGGCGTTTCTGAATTTTCGACCGGTGAAAAGGATAATATCCTGGGATTTGAGTGTGCGAGTTTTGTTTCGTTTGCGTTGTAACCATAGAAGAGAGAGAGGGGCGAAGGGAAGAAGCGATGATATGAGAGACAAGAGACGGAGACAGAGACAGAGAGAGAACAGCTTGCACGCCGCCCTGAAAGAGAGAGAGAGGGTGGGTTTCAACACTGCAAGTCTGCGGAACGATTTTATCCCGACATAACGCATAGGGAGCGGCGGGTTGGGTTCAGCTTACTTGCAGTTTATACACACAGAGATATCGAATTGAGAGATTTTTTCTTCATGACGTGACCCTGGGGGCGTAGCGGCCGGCGGGCGGGAGGAGGGAGGAGGGTGGGAAGGGGGGATGGGAAAGGGGGCCCGGCCAACTTCACCACTTATGCTTTTCTTTTTTTGAACTTTCTTCAAGAAAGCCCCCGTTCGTCTGTTTTTTCCCCTCTTTTCTTCTTTTTAAACTCCCACGTGAGACTAGTATGTAGAACCGCTTGCTTGCTTGCTTGCACGCTGCGCAAAGGGGGATGATAAGTTTCGTAGTTTCGGAGTTCGAAGTCTTGGCCGTTGCTATCTGGGCCTGTCGTCGCCTCGTTCGCTTTTTTATTTCTCTCTCTCTCTCTTTCTCTCTGTGTGCTTGTTTCTGTGTCTGTCTGTGTGTGTGTGTGCGCGCGTGCTTTTTCTTCTTATCCCCATCTTTTTCTCTGCTCCATTCATGAAGAAAGAAAGGGAAGGGGAGGGAAGGGGCGATTGCAAGGTCGCATGCGCCGGCAAGGCCTCCTTGTAGGAAGAGAGAACGAACGACCGAATGAACGGATGGATAGATGGACGAATGAATATGTTCCTATGCTCGTTCTTGGTTCGACTGTTAGCTTCATGGAAGATTGTAGGGGGTTGTTTTTTTTTTTGGGTGGATGGACGGGGGGGAAAGAAAGTCGTGATTTTTGGGGCATGTAGGGTGAGGAGGGTGAAGGGGGGTTCGTTTTGTTCTACTGGGGGCTTGGGATGGGATGGGGGTTGGTGTTTCTTCTTTCAATGGCGGTTGAGGATGATCGGATGGGTTGGGAGGGAGGGGAGGGGATGGGTCGTTGCTTGCCTGACTGACTGCCTGGCGAGTTGGGGCTGGCTTTGCGAATTTCGGCGGCGTCGAGGGGATCGTCGATGTGGATTTGAATTTGAAAGGTTATTTCCCAATTATTGCCCTTCGGGAGAGGTTATCGGCCAGCGGGAGGGGGTTGGACGTGGGTTGTTTGTTCTCTGCAGCGTGGACAAACGAAGGATTCCTCCATTTGCGGAGAGCCTTAGAGTCGGGTTTTGGGTCTGTTCCGGTCGCTATCCGTTTCGCGGTTGTGTTTGGGCGGTCTCCCTGTTTTATGGTTGGCTGATATGTACATGGGTCGTTATCGTGAAGGGTGAGGGTGGCGGTAAAGTCTTTGTCTTCGGTCCATGCTGATGATGGATTTGAGAATGATCTGGACCAGTGAAGACGATGGAGCTGGTTACGGCAACTGACAGCGTCTCTTCTCGGATACTGAGAGGCATCGCACGCATTTGGACCGGGATTTGCATCCCTGAGGGCTGGGTCGCCGTTGCAGCCGGGAGGATGTTGACCGCTGTGGGCCCGACGGTGGGTTCTCAAAAGGCTTCTTTAATTAGGCTTTCGTTCGTCGTTTTTGCGCATTGAACAACGCCTTAGCGAAGGCTTGGTTGGTTTCGCTGCTATAGCTGCTCAAATGGCTGGGAGGTCAGGGGGCGGCTTGTAGAAGTTCCCGAAGGAGCATTCTTAGGTGCCGTGGTGCTGGTATGTGGATGTATGACTCGTAAATGAGCTTGCTGCCGGTGTTTAACTTGGAATTCAAGCAACGCCCTTGAGTTGTTGGTCATGTATAGTTGCACTGTCGACTTGGCATAGGTAGAATTCTGGGTGTGTCCCATGGTTCAAAAGGTGAGGTGAAAGGATTCACCAACTGCTCATCAATGATGATTTGCCACGTTTATGAAACACGTAGGATCTTTGTTCTCCGCCTTCAGGCTTCTCCACGGATCCCCATTGGCGGTAAGTGGTGTCTCGATGATGTCGTGTGAACAAAATTTTCCATGCCCGATAGATAAGAAGCCGGTTTGAACCGCTCTTAGGTTATTATTGAAGGATGCTTTTGATACCGTTGGAAATTAGGTTTGAGGCTTGGGAATAGGGAAGGAGTGACCTACTGCCGCCTGCCGAGTGTATGAGCTCGGTGCGAAAAAAAAGTCTGAGGTTAGCATATGATATAAGTATGGTCAAACATGTGGATACAAAACTTGAGAACATACCTCGTGAAGAATATTAGTGCTCTTGGAAAATGAGCATCAATTGTGCCGAAATAGAGCTCTTCCAGAGTCAGGACCTTGTCACCGAATGGAGAACATAGAACCATCCTTTTCGGTGAGATTTGACCACCTCCTTATGCTGACCAGGGTCAGCATCCTTGGACATGGTGCTAGTAGAATGTGATTTGAATTACGCGTGGTGCGTCTGGAGCTCACGGGTACCCATGAATTTAGTAAAAAGCAATTTTACAACCTGGTAAACTTACTAGTAACAGAGCAGCTGATAAGGTATGAATAAGGTGCCACAGCTCCCCTACAATAGATGGGATCACCTGATTTGATCCCATACTCGTTGATTTTAGGCCTTGGTTCTTCACAGCTTCAAATTGGGCGGTTGCCGTATTGTATTTCCGATCGATCGACATTGACGTGCCAAACAAATTTAGCAGACTTTCCATCACTTCTTTTGACCATCCATGAGTTTTCCTGCCATCCAAGCGTCTCGTAACCCTCCCGTTGGAGCGTAAAAGGCATGAAGTTGAATTCATCACAAAATACTGTCAAAGTTATCGATGATTGATTGTTTCGGATGCGACTGATGGCTCTTAAAACCCCCTAGACATTTCGATACATGGTGCTACCCAGACATGTCTTGTAAACTTACCCAAGCGCGTCATGATCGTGAATCTCGAATTTGGCCTTTTCTGCTTTATTGCGGAGATGGTCCAGGAAATATCTTATTTCCAGTAAAGGAAGTATGTCTACATTGTACACTAGTCTCGCTACCTGTGCGTTCCGACAGAGCTGGCTGTAAGCTTCTCTAGTAATGTTAAATCCATTCCCGGCATATGGGAAGGTTTCTGCGTACCATGAATCGATTGCGATATTCGAAGCTGCAGAATTAAAACAAAGACAGACAACAGAGAAACATAAAACGGTCCGAAACATTATGAGTCAGAAGAACGAAGACCGACTACTGGTAAACAAGAAGAACGACCTCGAAGAGAGGAAGATGCGCTCCGTAAGGTGTTGTCGACCTTCAGCACGCGCTGTAGTAGCGTGTCTAAACTGCACTGATCCAAAATCAGCAGATGTTATAGAAAGTTGCGCTAGAAACGGTCTCAAATTTCCAAAGATGAAGTTGTCGAGACTTACATCATTCAGACATGTGTTTTGGTATCAAGCAATGAATTTTCCCAAGTTGAGCACAGTAACAAAATCGCCACCAGCGACAAAGCCCAATATCTTGGAAATCGCTACTGTGAAGAGTACTAATACTCACAAATCCAGTCCTGGACCGAGCTATCACTTCTGGAACGCGTTTTTATTGCCCATCGACTGTCGTAACCGCTAGCCTAGTCGCTCAAGGGAAAGTAGCTATCCGCGGCGGCGGTGAAGTCAACTGCGGAGCACGTAGCTCACGTCTTACCGAAAGGCTTCTCGAAACATCAGTTTTACCACAGGTGCAAAGGTTAGAGCTGCGACTAGGAGGCCGCCGTCTTGGAGCATCCGCCAGGTTGGGACATAGCAAGCTCGACGGCGCTCGCCCGCAAACCATTGTTCCAGAAATCCGCGGTCTGTACTCGGTAAGATCGAGAGACTGTCGCTTTGTCTGCAGTTGAAAAGTAAGTTCCGTTCAACAATTTCACCTCCGATTTAAATTTCTCCCAAAGTAGCGGAAGACTACTTTGACGGAAACGGTAACTGATGAGATGCGCATGTTTGATCAGACGTTATTATCGGGGCACAATAAGCAAGCCTCTCACGAAACAACGTGAAAATGGGTTTTAAACAGTGGAACCGCTGCAATGTTTTGTTCTGAGGTGAGCAGCTTCAAACTCTTCAGGATCGTTTAAATATCGGAGGGTGTCGGCGATCGGTCTCTGTATCGGCATTTGAGCTGGAAGCTGAGCGTGCAAGTCTTACAAAGGTAGCATGCGGGTAGATTTGATAGGTTCTGTGACTGTGGAAACAGACCCTCAAAACTCGGGAACATGTCGTGTCAAACCACTCTTCGGAGGAAAGAGGGGTTGCCAAGTTTCAGCTATTCGTAAAGTAAGCATGCCGCTGAAGCGCGCAATAGAGAAAGGTTTCGGATATGACAAAAGACGTTCAGTGCCCTGAGTCCCAATTACTGACAGAGAAGGAAAGAAGTCAAATGACTCAATCTAGATACAGTGTTATGCTATGACAACGCACACACCGGTTTTTGAAGTATTGACATCGTGTTCTTTGCAAGGGGGCTTCGAAGATTGAGACACGGGTTTTGGATCCAGGATCTTCTTTGGGACAAGTGGACCAAATGAGTTATCTCATCTCAAACGAAGTTGCCAATACCATCTGTGGTGTTGGCTGCGATACTAAGGACAGCCTAGACGGTACGCCAAGTTTTAAGGGAGGGTTTCCAACGTTACTTCCAAACGACTTGGTCTTGCATTTTCGGCATTGGCCTGATCTGACCACTGACAGCAGACGCGCGTAGTATGGCAAGAAGAGTGCCTCTGTAGCTGAGGAGCTATAAGATCAAAGTCCATTGAGCAGTGTGAGACAGGATGTGGCCAAGATGGACACCTAGGCAGAGGCGTCGCTAATAAGTTTGATCTCCTAGTGTCAGACATACAACAATGGTGTGCCGGTGAAAGTTGAAATGATCAACAGTTCTGGTTCCGATGTGAAAGCCTACGGCGCAGGAGATATTTCCAAGGGAATGGATCTGACGAAGATTTGAAAGGTTCAGTGAACATTAGCCCAAACTCGTCTTGCCCTTCCAAATCCGCAGCCAGATTTTCTCCAACTTCTTTAAGATTAGCCCGCGGTTTGCTTTCCTGCCCCGCCGTCTAAAGTATCTTAGGGCGTCCCCTAACCAGAGCGTGCAGAGTCTTCCCCAACTGACTGGAAATAGTGCGACCTCTATGGAAGCAGTCTAATAATGAACGGTCGTCACGGGCCGTTAGACAGATCCATAAACTTCGTATCCAGGACGCTTTCTCAAGTCAATTCCTTCAATTGAGGCTTTATTCTACCGCACTCGCATTCAGCTATGGCGACGGCAGACAACGAAATACGCGGTAAGCTCGCACTCATTACGGGCGCCTCAGGGGGGTTCGTCAAATTTCTTAGATCAATTGAAATCTTTCAAGAATGTACAAGCTTTCCTTGCAGTTAAACTTGTATGGCAATAAAGTCTTGCAGTGGAGAAGAATCCACCCATATTTTGGTGTCTTTCTGTTCTCGTCCAAGCTTTAAAGGGGCGGTTTTCATCACTTCTCAGAGCCTGCCTCAAGCCTTCGTTATCGACGTGGAAGATATCACGGAGCTCACCCTTTGCTTGTATCGAGTGGCTTCCATCTCACCTACTAATTCTCCTCCAGCATCGGCTCAGCCTGCGCCCTCCACCTCGCCTCCCTCGGCACCCATCTCGCCCTAACCTACAACACCAACAAGCCCGCCATCGACTCCCTCATCCACACCCTCCAAAACGACCCCTCAACCTCCCACCTCAACATCTCCTCCCACCACGTCGACATGTCCTCCGAGCCCTCCATCCGTGCCCTCTTCCCCGCCATCCAGTCCTCCCACGCCCGCGCCCCAGACATCCTCATCTCCAACGCCGGCCACGGCCTCCGCATCCCAGACATCCTCGACATCCCGCTGCACGAGTGGCACAAGACCCTCACCATCAACCTGACCTCCTCCTTCCTCCTGACCCAGCTCTCCGTCCCGCACATGCGCCGCCAGCGCTGGGGCCGCATCGTCTTCGTCTCCAGCATCGCCGCGCACGGCGGCGGCATCAACGGCGCGCACTACGCCGCATCCAAGGGTGGGCTGGTCGGCATGGCCAGGAACCTGGCCACCCGGCTGGCGGGGGACGGGATCACGGTGAACGACGTGGCGCCGGCGATGATTGGGGGAACGGGCATGATTCCGGACGCGGGAGCGGTGCAGGGGACGCCGGGCGATGTGAAGGGGATTCCGGTGGGGAGGCTGGGGACACCGGCGGAGGTTGCAAATGTGGTGGGGATGTTTTGCGCGACGGGGTATATGACGGGGCAGAGCGTGTTGCTTAGTGGGGGGTTGAAGTGAGGAAGGATCTAGGTATAGAAGGAGCGTTGCATATTGGGAGAGATTTGTGGAAGGTGAGTTCCACAGATGATGCCTTTTGGCGATGCGGTTTTTGAATTGTGATATGGCGAAGAAGCATTTTAAAACTCTTTGGCTTGTTAGCAGCGTTTTCTATCACGTCCTCTACCACTCCCTGATCGCTCCATCCTCCCCGACGAAGCCGTCGTTGCTCCAAGGCTCCGTCTCTCTGCTCACCCTCCTCACCATCTCCTCGTCAATCTCGATCCCCAATCCCGGCCCCTCCAGCGCATCCACATACCCATCCTTGATGTCAAAAACTCCCTTCCCGCCATCCTTCAAGTAGCTAGTCAAATCGACCTCTCCGGCTTCAGTGTTGTAGTGGATGCCCAAGCTCATTTCCTGAATAACGAAGTTCTGAGTGCAGATGCCGATCTGCATGCAGGCCGCCAGCGCCACCGGCCCCAGCGGGCAGTGCGGCGCTATCCCCACGTCGTATGCCTCCGCCATCGCCGTGATCCTCTTCACCTCCGAGATGCCCCCGGCGTGCGCGACGTCGGGTTGGAGGACGTCCACGGAGCAGTCTTCGAGGTAGCGCTTTGCGTCCCAGCGGGTGTACAGGCGCTCGCCGAAGGCGATGGGGATGCGGGTCTGGAGGGCGAGGTGTTTGAGGGATTCCGGGTGCTCCATGAGGAGGGGCTCTTCGATGAAGAGCGGCGGGACCGGCGCGGCCTCGAGCATGGATGCCAGGCGCTTTGCCATGCCGCGGTGGAGGCGGCCGTGGACGTCGAGGGCGGCATCCATGCCGAGGGAGGTGACGGTGTTGAGGCGGTCGAGGGTCGAGGTTAGCAGGCGGGGAGAGTCGAGGAAGTCGAGGTCCTCAGTGGCGTTCATCTTGACGCATTTCAGGCCCTGGGCTTGGCGGGCGCGGGCGGCGGACGCGATGTCAGAAGGGCGGTCCCCGCCGATCCAGCAATAGACTTTGAGCTTGTGGCGGACTTTGCCGCCCAGGAGGGAGTGAATGGGAAGGTTGAGATTGCGGGCTGAGACACTATCCGTTAGCTGCGGAGAAGGATCGGGAGCAAAGGCATGGTGCTACCTTTCAGATCCCATAAGGCAATGTCGATTCCGGCCAGAGCTGACATGAATACCGGGCCCCCACGGTAGAAACCGTGTCGGTACAGCTTCTGCCATATGAACTCGATATCGCTAGTAGGTTATCAGATAGTAATGCCAGTACGACGCATGACCGAGCGTACTCAGCTTCCACGCCGAGTATTTTCATGCTATACTCAACCAAAGTCCCCTCAACAGCCTGACTGTGCCCTTCCAGCGTGGCTTCACCCCATCCATACCGCCCCTTTTCGTCGGTAATCTTGACAAACAGCCATCTCGGCTTGACGCGGAAGTATTCGAGATTCTTGATCCTAGCCATACTCCTCGGTCTCGACGGTTGTCTCGCTTCTTCCCGTCCTGCATACGAGCCAGAACTTCATCACGGTCCACATTTGGTCAAGAGAACGCACATTTACTGTCCTGGAAGGGAGATTGCCGGCGAAACCTCGGCTGTGTGCCCCGGAGACAAAATCCGGCAGGCGGGAAGGAAGTGCGGAGCGGCTAATGAGCGAACGGTTCTTCAAATACCGATGATCTCGATCTTCCGCTGGAGCCGTATTTTCGACGCATTCCCGCATCGCATCCTCATGAGTGCTCCTTTTTCTCATGCGACGCCATTTTCACGTTTTCAGGTCGGCCGCCTCGTGTCGGAAAAGGAATGCGAGATGCCGTGTCTAAAATTCAATCCGATCTCGTATTTCCTTCCATAACCGGCTCTTACCGCCCAAGATCTTTCCTTTTTCTGAGCCATGTCATTGTTTCTCGAATCTCTCTTCTCCTTGCAGGGCCGTACCGCCCTCGTGACGGGAGGAACACGAGGGATCGGCGCTGCCATGGTGCTTGCTCTTGCCGAAGCGGGCGCCGATATTGTTCTTGTCCAGCGCGATGCTACCAATACAGCTACTAGAGATAAGGTAGAGAATATTGGCCGGAAAGCATCAATTTACACCTGTGACTTGGCGGATCCCGGCTCCGTAAGCGCTCTGACCCCGAAGGTACTTGGGGATGGTCACGATGTCAGCATTCTCCTCACCTGTGCAGGCATCCAGAGCCGGCATCCGAGCCATGAATTTCCGAAGAGCGATTGGGACCAGGTATTGGATTTGATATAGCAAAACTGCGCGAGCATCGCTGAAAGAAGGCATAGGTTCTCCAGGTGAATCTCACAACGGTCTTTCAGCTCAACTGCGCTATTGGCGCGCATTTGTTAAAACGAACACCGAAGCCCGGAGAACCAAGGGGAAATATCATCAATATTGGTTCTTTGCTTTCCTTTCAAGGCGGGCTCACAGTACCCGCATATGCAGCTGCTAAGGGCGGCATTGTGCAGCTTACAAAGGCGCTCTCAAATGAGTGGGCCGGGAAGGGGATTATGGTCAATGCGAGTAAGTGAGGGCAGCGCTGAGGATTCCGAGCATGCTTCTTCTGCAGTCCAATTTCTTGCATTTTCTAGCCTGCAAAAGAAGCTGCTACTAATCTTTTCGAAAGTTTGTCCCGGATACATTGCAACGGATATGAATACAGCTCTTCTGCAGAACGAGACCCGTCAGCGACAGATCCTCGAGCGTATACCCATGGGCAGATGGGGACAGCCGGATGATTTTCGAGGAGCGATCGTTTTCCTTGCCGGAAGAGCATGCGGATATATCAGTGGGGAGTTGTTGACTGTTGATGGGGGTTGGATGGGACGATAACCAAGCAGTCGGATCGTCTTGATTGCATTCTTGGGCTTGTCGGTTTCGGGAGAAAGCTGGCTTTAATCCGGAGCATCGACCGCGTTGCGAGAATGCCACATCTTAAGCGATAGAGTCATCCAGCCGATATGCCAAGGCTGGAGGCATGCCGCGAAGCTTCTTTGTTCGCTATTAAAGTAAGGAAGGAGATTTAGACAAAATGACTCATTTGATGCCTTGGGAACAACAGGTTTAGGAATGGACTAAAGGAAGCAGAAAGAA
Organism: Pyrenula aspistea; assembly: GCA_021030945.1. Classification (NCBI taxonomy): domain Eukaryota; kingdom Fungi; phylum Ascomycota; class Eurotiomycetes; order Pyrenulales; family Pyrenulaceae; genus Pyrenula; species Pyrenula aspistea. The sequence continues at coordinate 44,645 of JAGFML010000131.1, forward strand.
GCTATTTAAAGCATAACAAATCAAAATTCGAGTCAATTTGGGTTTGAACAGACCCTTGCACCTATCATCTTATCTCGCCTGCCACGAAATCGCTGGTAGAGGCGGCCCAGGGACGCGTAATTTGCCCTGTTATTGCTTGTGTATGCTGCTGTTTGACAAGATTTTGCATTAGCAAATACTTGGAGTCCGTCATAGTGAGAGGCTCGTCATAGCGACAGGTGTTCCGGCTTTGAGCGGCATTGAAATCGTTCACGTAGAGTGGGGCTACGAGTATTTTTTTTGTTAACACCAGCTGAATGCGTCATCCTGATTGATATGTCAAACAGGTTTTTGCAGTTGTTTGTCTATGCAAGGCTGCGGCGTGACAAGGGACCTAGGCAACCGCATCTCCTGGTTTAATTCGGTGGCTGAGCCGTATGTCTTGCAGCAAGCGGGCGATCCCACGCCGCTGGAAATCGGCAGGGTTCCCCAAGACTGCAATCGTCGCCGACGGTAGGAAGCTTAATTCATGGAGAAGACAGACATTTGAAAGCCCGGGATCAGGCTCAGTCATGGCGAGGAAGAGTAAGCCAGAACCAGATGTTGCGTGTTTAAGCTCTAGAGGTCCTCTCGCGAGGCCGTCATTAGGCGGCGGTCTCGGTGGCTTCGGGTCGGATATGCTTCTGTTTTGGTTGACCGCCACCGTGGGCTGTGCCAAACTCTTCAATCTTCCATGTGAATATCCCACGACATCTCCTACACGCCGATGGAAGATTTTGCCCATTGAGATCACAATCTACAGATCTTGGCGCTCATTCGAAATCTACCTGAAGTAAGAGATAAAGGTCTATGTTCTTTTACCGCCTCTTTTGTCGGCAGCAAACGAAGAAGAATTCTTCACCTCTTGTCTCCGAACCTTTTTCACCGGATCTCACTTATTCTCTCTCACAAACATTAAAAGAATATTCCGAACCAAGAAATTGAATGAAGCCTCTTCTTGATGTGTTCACCTCCTAGGCTGGAAACCTTACCAGGGTTGAAATTATGTAGTTGGGAGGGCGCACTGCGCAACGTCATCTGATATTTCTGTTTCCAACGGGTTTCCGGATTACGATCTCTGCCCTCTTCTCTCAGCGAATGGTCACCATAACGATCAACTCGACTCTCCGCCTTTTCTGAAGGTTTCATTCCGCACTCTTTGGGGCGATTGTAGCCTGTGCAAAACTTTAGCGGCTACTCCGGAGAAAAGTAACTTCTCAAACCTCGCTCCCCTGAATAAATCTCGATCTTTCTGGAACAGCGACGCGAGGACAAGCTCGAGGCTCTCGGACTTCTCGCGCCGGTCCGACTTCTCTATGGACCTCGGGCAATCAATCCGTAGATATGGAAAAGAATTGAGCAAGAGCATGGAGCTCCCTGCATATAGCCCGGCTCCCTTGGATCTCACACAATATGGCCCCGTATCTCTGATTACATTTCTTCACGAACATCCAGAATTTTTGCAGATATTTAACTGCATTTGTGGTCGCCGGCGGCATTCGGCGCCCCGGCCACTTCAAACCCCTTCTCCCTCGTTCAGCTCCAGCATTCATGCCGAATCACCTAATTCAGACAAGGGCAAGAACATTGATCGAAGGGCGAACGAAGAATATCCTGACGACGCTTTAGAAGGAGTGATACGAGATATTTTGGCCCATGGCGAGTTCCGAGATGGAAACTCGTCCAAGCTTTCCGTCTCCCTCCCTGTGGAAACAGTAAAGAAACACGGTGTCGCAGCGATCCGCGCTGCTCTCTTCAAACTGACCGGCTCTCGCCTCACTGATGCATACGTCGACAAATTGGGGTCGTGGACATTCTGCGAAGATGAACGGTCCACAAATTTGGACTATCTCAGGAGAATTTCCCACAAGCCTGAGCCTCGTGAGGCTGGACCTGTATCTCATGAGCAGGGGCTGCCGTCAGATCATAGAGGCATGCGAACTCCAGAAAATAGACTCGCACTTGCGCCATCGAACATTCCAGGAGGCTTTCTAGATGGGCAAGAGAATGATCCTGTGTTCCCTGAATTGATATCAGATGACGAAGATCTTGATCGCGCGATTCGGGCGAGTAAGAAGGATTTGAAGTCTGACCGGTCAAGACCGCCAATAATTGAAGCTTCAGGATTCCTTATGGACGAGCAGACCCGAAATGTCCCCATCGCAGAGGCCCTTGAGGCAGAATATTGGCCAGCCCGGTCAGACATTTGCGGCTTCAGGTTCCTCGATAGAGGCGTTGGAAGTAGTAGTAGTGACGATGACAGCTTTGACAGATATCCAGTACCCCTCGATGATTCTAGTGATCAAGAAAGTGGGCGATTAAGTACCGGATCCACTGGTCATTCCGATAAAAAAAGAAAAGTGAAAAGACGAAGCGGTAACGTAGATGTTAACGACTTCGGAAATAATACTATACTTTTCAAAGAGAATGGCGAGATTTCAGGGAATGACAAAACTTCAAATAGAGAAGGAGAAAGACAAGGTGAATCTCTGAATCGTTCAGGAAAGGCTACGCCCGAAACAGCGATGTTATCTACGCCTACAAGATCACATGATAGCAACAGCCGATTCTCAAAACAGCATCAACGTGCTGCTCGGAGGAGTCGCCGTAGGGTTCGCTCGCGTGTGGATACTCATGGCCTTTTCTCCCCTCCTAATCGTCGGCATTTACGAACTTTGTCACCATTTGAACACTTCGCAGGTGCGAATGAGCGATTTTCTCTTTCACCTTCACTTTCCGACCGGTTAAAACTCTCGCTTCTCCAACCATGGGACCCCATACAAATGGATCGCTTACCCACCCATCTGGATTACAAAGAATTTCTTTACAAACCTCACAACATTGAAAGAGATACCTCAGATGCAGACAAGAGCATGAAGAGGCCTATTCTCAACTCGTCAACAATACCCTCGAAAGACCGAGAGGCGGATAGGTTGCTATCAATTCACCGCTGTTCCCACAGTAAGCCTGCACCTGTTGTTAGAAGTTGCTGCTGACACGCGGTAGATGGGAGACAAGGGCGAACCCCTTCATGTACGCTCTCTCCGTCCGGAAAGGGGTGGCCTACAGATGAGCTTCCAAGCGAAGTCCTTACGGAAATACTTTCTTATCTCTCGTTCAGAGATCTCAAGAGCCTGCGGCTAGTATGCACCGACCTTGCAGCGCAACTATCTTGGCCGAGGTTCCGATCATGCACAGTAATATTTGGTCAAAACTTGTTTGAGAAAGGAACGGTCGAATGGAATCGCATGCCGCATCCAAATTCCATTCTGTCTGTCCACGGCAACAAGATTTACAGATTCGGCGTGGCTCTTGAGCTGGACTATCACGGTCTCATCACTGCCCGGCCTAAGGATAACCATATCACGGTTGACTCCTTCTGGGGCTCGTATGAATGGCCACTTGAGTTTTATCCTCGTTTTAAAGAATTGAAGGACCTGGAGACACTGGCCGATAACGTTACACTGATGAAGAACACGGTTCGCAAACTCGGCCGTGTTGGAGAGCTCGGGCTCACCCTGGATAATGGCCATGGCTGGCTTACTGGCCCTGATCAGTCCGACATGGCCATATACAAGTTGCGTTGTCGTCCATCCGAAGTGCTGAAGCCGGAGTTTCCTGTTGATGACATTAACTATCGTTCTGGCAAAGCCATCCTCTTCGAGAGCGCCCAGAGGAAATCATGTCAGTTTGTTGAGAAATGGGCTGGAAATTTCCTCAATCCACGCAAGCTTCACAGTAACTATGTTGTTCGCCCACTGCGTTCTTTTCGCAAGCGTAAGTTGTCACAACAAGAGGAAGATGAGATGCACACTGGTGGGTCTCCTCACCAGAATTACTCGGATGTCCAATTGAGACAACAAATAATTGCAGCCGCCATGAATGCTGCGGGACAAGCCAATGTGCAAGCCCATCATGGTCTTATCGCTTTGCAGAATCACTTACAAAACCAATTGCATCATCCACGGATTCCTATCAACCCTGGACTTCTGAACACTGCCACCTCTGGCGCTCAGGAATTGCCCCCAGACCCGCGGAAGAGATATCCCTTAATATTCAATGGTATCGATTACACTCATCCTGCCTTGATGGACGGGACGCATCCCCTGCCTGATGTTACAACATACCCATTCAAACCCAACAAAATCACGGAACCACAAGCTCAATGGTTGCTTGAGACGGTGTGGGCTCAGCGCGCCTTTCTCTCGTCATACGTCGCAGCTATCCTGGCACATTCCGAAGTTCTCGGCAAGCACATCAGGCGGCTCCATGTTGGCAAAATCTCGACAAATCTTTTAAAAGGTCTAGAAAACGCAGAGTTTTGGAAATCCTTCAAGCGTTTGGAAGACGTGACGCTGATGGTTATCCCCGACTGGCGCCAAGAGCTGATCCCGGGAGACATCCAGCTCAAGACCGGAAAGCAGATCTCCCCAGTCCTCTCCTCGATCAAATTCCGCAACTTTCTCCAGCAATTTATCGCTCCGATCCAAACCCTTTCCAGTCTCACAATCGGATTCTCTGGCGGTGGCGAACACGCCACCGGTCTCATGGCCCGAAACAACCACGTCCTTCCCGCCCCGCTTTCTTCCGCTCCAAAGACCTGGCTAACCGACCACATCACGGCCCCTAACCCAGCAGACCTCCTTATCCTCGAACACGTCGAACACCTCACCTTCCGTAACTGCTGGTTCTCTCCCCTGATGCTCCAATCCTTCATGCGCAGCAGCCGCGACACGTCCCTCAAAACGCTGACCCTGGACTCAGTCTCCCTAACCACCGCCCACGGCTCCCGCCCCTCCTTTCACACCACCTCCCTTGACCCCACCGGCAGTCTCCAACCGCTCCACGACCCGGCCGCCTGGCTCCATGAGAAGCTCCCGACGCCGCTCTGCTGGCCCGCCCTCCTCGACACCATCACCCCCGGCGAAACATTCCTTGAGCGGAAACTCGCCGACGGCTGGATCGCTGCGGACGAGCTCCCGGAGAAAGAATTCCGCGGTAACGTCGAGAAGATCGTCCTCCGGAGCTGCGGGTACGTCTACATCACGGGCGGCGTGTCGCGGGACGAGTTCAACCAGTACAACCTCGTCTGGCCGAACAGCTCGCCGACGGTGCCGGTGCTGTGTCGGCGGAGGGAAATGGTGATGGAACTCGCGATGGCGACGATTAACGAGGGGGCCAGAGATTTGGAGGCTGTTGTGAACAACAATAACAACAATAACAACGCGAATGGAGGGGGGCAACAGCAGCAGCCAAGGGGCCACGGGGCGCTGAGACATCCGAGCCATGGGAATGGGGCGGCAATGCCGGGTGTGACAGGGGTGCCGGAGGGAACGTGGCCGATGTTGGGGCTGTTGACGCAGTGTGTGCATTCGGTGGAGAAGCGGGTGCTGGAAGGGGCTTGGGGGTTCACGTTTGGCTGGGGAGAGAGTATGGAGAGGTGGGGGGCGGTGGAAGATGGGCATTTTGAAGGAGGGACGGGGCGGTTTAGCGGGGTGGTGGGGAAGGGGAGGTTTGCTGAGAGGAAGGTTGCAAGGGACGGGGAACGGGATGGGGATGGGGATGACGAGAGCACTACAGAGGAGGACGATGGAGATGCGCTGAAGGAGGTAAAAGGCAAAGGCAAAGGTAAGGCGGAGGAGCAGCCGAGAGGGGAGAAGAGCGAGAGGCCGGGGAGGACGACGAGACGAAGGGAGCACCAGGGCAAAGGAAAATGGAAGGAAAACGACCCGGACTGCCCTCGCGACTGGGACCAAACCATCGAGCCGCCGACGACCCATCTCGATACAACATTCGACAACCGGCTGGTGCCGGAGAATCTGCTTGATCCATGGGCCTCTCATTCCGAGGCGGAAACGGTCGGTGAGGGGGCGTTGTGGAGAAGAAGGACGAGAGCGGAGCGCGAGCGTCGGCGTCTCGAGAACGGAGGATGCGGAGTGGAGGGGTGGCGTCCGAGAATGGAGGATGCGGAGTGGAGCTTTGACGGATGGAGAGAGGGATGATGGGGGACGGACGGAGGGATGGATGACGGGGGGAAGTGGGAACCAAAATAGAGATGCGGAAGCGGAGGCGGATGATGTCTGACTTTCCATTTTTCTCTTCTCTTCTCTTCCCTTCTAACCTTGTCTGATACCTTTAAATCTCTTCTTACCCGGGGGAAATTGGCGGCTTTTTCCTTTTCAGCGGTTTTCATGTTATACAACGGAATGGTACTGGAAAGTATACCTTAGATAGGGAGGAGGGTGGGGAGGATAGGATTTTTATATTTAGTCCACTTCAGCTCTTATTGATGACAAAGGGGAAAGAAAAGAAAAGTTGCTTGCGAATCTCAATCTCTCAATCTGTCTCTCTGCCTCTTTCTCTCTTCCCCCCTCCCTCCCTCCCTCTCTCCCACCCTCTCTCTTTTCCCTACCATTAGCATTATCCACCACTATGCATAAATGTATATCCCTTCCAATCATAACAACAATAACACGCTCCCTGAAAAATTCCTCACCTTTGGTCAATTCAATTCAATTCAATTCACCCCGGTTCATATTCAATTCGCTTCGCTTTGTTTCGGCGGAACATCAACGTTCACATTCACGTTCACGTTCACATTTCGATAGACTCGGTAGACTCAGTAGACTTCTTAGACTCACTAAGGCAAAGAAGAAATGCGAAGCGCGAATCTATCCTATCCTATCATATTATATCGTATCGCATACAAGCATGGCATGGCATGGTATAAATGTAATGTGAAAGAGCTGACCAGATCAGACCAGAGCGAGCTGACGAAGGGGTGGGTAGGGGAATAATGATGATGTATGTTTTGTATTCGTGTGTGTCTGTGTTTGTGCCGCTGAGATGGGATTGGACAGGACGGGACAGGATGGGATGGGATGGAATACGACACATACATACAGTGGCACGAGTGGGTGGGTTTGTAAGAGGGAGTGGGACAGGTTGAAGGGGGGGAGGGTGGGGATTGGATAAATTAAGAATAAAATAGAAGTCTATCTGGGCTTGGGTTTTCTCTGAGTCGGCGCGCGTGGTCGTGTCGTGTCTCATTGCTCGTTGACTCGTCTCAAATAACCTGACTCCCTCCCAGAAGCCATTTCTCGATTCTTCAAGGGGTATGTACAATCACCGCCTCAAGTCCCACCAACTCCCTATCTCTGGAGTCAACTCCCTCGCGGCCTGCCATCTCTTTCCTCCACATCGAAGCTCTCCTTCTCCAATCAGACCAGAATTTTTCCACCTTCGCATCGTCCCTCCCTAGAGTTCCTTCTTCAAAAAATGCTCTGGTTTATGCGTCGTCTCAAAGTCCGTATGCACATAGGCCCGCTCCACGTCGGGCAACATCTCTAGTTTCCCCTGAAGCGCCTCCGCAATGTCGTGTGTCTCTCTTAGCGTCATTTCCGGATCCATCACCACGTCTACCTCGACGACGAGCCGCGGCCCGCTGTGCCACGCGCGGACGGTGTCGATGCCTGTGATGTAGGCGGGGGAGTGGGTCATGGAGATGTATGTGATGAGTTGCAAGGTTTGCGGATCGGCTGTGACGCCGATGAGGAGCTGGAACTCGGAGTAGGCTGTGCGGAGCCAGAGGGCGGCGATGAGGACGGAGAGGCAGATGGCACCAGCAGGATCGAGCCACCATTTTAGTTTGGAGCCGCCAACGGAAGTTAAGATACCGAAGCCGTTGATGAACAGGTCATTGCGGTGGTCTTCCCAGAGGATGCGGATCTGGGAGTAGGTGTTGCGGAGGGCCCAACAGTAGAGGAAGAGCGAGAGTTTGGTGGCGAAGGCGATGCTGACGGCGATGATGGAGGGAAAGTGGAAGCGCCGAGTGTCGCCGTCGGATGATTTATGGGAGATGAGTTCTTGGGCTGAAAAGGCGATCAAGATGAAGGAGACGGAGGTCATGAGGAAACAGAAGACAATGTTGCCAGCAGTTTCGATGCGGGATTTGCCGACGGGAAATTTGCGAGGGTCAACGTGGCGGACAGCTTTGTTGGAGAGGAGGAGGGTGAGGTTGGACATCGGGTCGAAGATGGCGTCGGCCATGGTAGTGAAGAGGGAGAGGGAGCCAGAGGAGATGGCGCCGTAGAGTTGGAGGACGGCGAGAATGACATTGGCCGCAAAGGAGCCATAGACAGCGATGTTGAAGCGGAGATGGTTGGCTGTGTTGGACTCTTTGGCTTGGCGGACATGTTCATCTACAGGCTTTAGAAGGCGCTGGATGTTGTTATTTTGGGAAGAATAGAAGTTTTGAAGCTTGTGAGTGACAGATGTAGGGCTGTATGTGGCAATGGTATTGAATGGAAACGTCTTATTGAGGCTACTCCGCTTGCGAGAGGTGTTTGCTTTGATCTCGTCGATTTCGGACTGTGACTTGAGCTTGGATGAAAGCTGGTATGGATCGTTCTCACGAGTGTAGACGGGCAATCGCTGGCTCTCTGAATCGCTCGCTGTAGCCATGCCGCGCTCTCGAGGAGCAGCTTCTAGTTCGGGCTGCAACGCAGAGCTGACGCCCTGGCCTCGTTGCAGATTTCGGTCTCCCACCGGCGTCGGCGCATCTTCACGAGAGAGTTCTTGTAGGTGGAATGGGTGAGGATGAAAGCTGACGCTGTGCTCCAGCTCGTGGCTGTTTGGGAAATCGGCCATGGGGGCCGTTAGGAGCTCTGAGGAATTGCTCTTAGAGTTTCAGCGTATATTTCTTTGTGTGAAAAATTACGATGGGGTTCGTCGAGTCGTCGTTGTTAAAGATCATGTCTCTGTGACAAAGAAGAGTTTGGTGGAAGCTGTTGCTTATCTCAAGCCTTTACTGCAAATGATCAGCTGCAAGTCCATGGCGATTGTGGCGGTGAATGGCCGCGTTCACAGCCTTGAAGGTGGGTGAAGCTAGAAGAGAAGCTACCCTTGTGCGGCGAAGCTTAACAGCCAATGGGGCTCTTTTGGCTGGCTCCACCATGGCCCACAATTTCAGGGTCCTTCTCGGCCTTACTTCGTTGATATCTCCGAGTGCAAGTTGCCAGCTCTCGACCCAACTTCCTCACAGAAAGGCTGAGGTACTTTGATGCATGCCCGTTCGTTGTTGTCAATGTCCATAGCTCATGTGGAGAGAGATCCTACGTATACGTTGTCGCACGACTTTACTTGATATGATCTCATCCATGCAAATATGCCTTTGATTCATTCGTGGCTCCAAGGAGCCTAGCTGTCATTGCCTCGACCGCCAAGATCGGGCCGACGACATTCTCTATGCTGTCAATATATGCACACAGGGTGATCAAAAGATCACTATCATCAACAAAATGCTTTCGTATCACAACCGGAAAATGCCGCTACGCTCAAGAGCGTGTAAAAGGCCCATGCATGCCTGAATCTCGCCCATCTCGCCAAGAAAGGTCGGATAGCATGATGAGCAAAATAAAAAAGAATCGAAAGTGAATCTGTATATGCAGTGAAGAGAAAACCGGTATGCACCCCAGGACCCAGCTCCGTGCAAATGCAGTCGAAACAAAATGTGCAAAAAGTAAGGTATCCCCTATGACGACTCGAAGAGAGCGATGGTTTGACAGAAATTGTCATCGTTATCCAAACCCTTGACCTGCGACTGACCATTCTGCGTGACCATCGAGACGCTTGCCTTGGTGCTGAGAGCATATAGGTGAACGTTGTTGGAGCACTGAATATCGACCATGTTGTCTTGGCACGACTCGGTGTCCAGGCAGGACTGCTCGTAGTTGTCGAAGAAGCTGTACAGCCCGCCGCCAAACATGTAAATGTCAGATGACCCCAGGATGCGGAGACCCCATGTCTTTTTGCACGACTCAGTTGTACAGTCCGCAAATGTCGGATCGTTGAATGCAGTGTTCGGCGTGAACCCACCAGCCAGGGCGTCGGGGTTGGACTGCATGTAAGCGGTCTCGGTTTGGATGAGTGCCATGTAGGTATTTTGCGCATTCGATATCTGATAGTTGTATAGTTGGCTGTGTTCCGATGCCGTCCCATACATCCAAACAGGTCCTTTGCCCTCGATCAAGACACCGCGACCGTTGTAGATGTTGATTTGGCTGTGGTCTTGCTGGTCAAGCTCATGATCGGCTACCCAATACCAGGTATTTTCCAGATAAGCAGAGCCAGATTCGGTGATGTGCAGCAGCATGAAGGCTCCAGCACAATTCGGGTTGAAGCTTGTCGTGACATTCTCATTCTTAGCGCAGGTGTCGCTTTGCAGCTTCGTACCTGCAGTTCCTCCAATACGGAAGTGAGTGTCCCACATAGCTGCGCTCCCCTGGGAGTCTTCGGCGAGGTTCCATTCCATCATGATAGCGCCTGGAGCTGGTCCCTGAGTCTCGAAGATAAGGTCTGAGATCTCTACAGAACCAGTGTCGCCCGCCTGACCGATCTGGAAGACTGGCTTAGGGTTACTCTCGTCACCGAAAAAGTCGCCAGAGGCCATGATGACAGGCCAGATTTCTCCAGTGATTTTAACGTTCTTGGGAACCGTGACCGTCTTAGTGACCACGTAGTAACCGTGATCAAAGTAGACGACTTGATCAGCCGTGGCACTGTTTAGAACGTTTTGAATAGCGGCGGTATCGTCTGTGGCGCCATCGCCCTTGGCACCGGCGCCCTTCACACTCACGAAGCTAGATTCAGGAACATTCTCGTACTGCGGTTTGGAACGCTCGAAGACCCCACCGCTGCTGGTGAGAACTGCGGGCTTCGTTGGGGCAGAGAGAGCCTGTTGGATGCGACTCTTTGAGACTGCAGATGCAGCAGCGCTGCATGTAGCTCCAGTTGAATTCGTCGCTCCGCCTGTTGGGGCTGCAACACCGGCGTTGGCTGCAGCACTCGAAAGAACGGGGAATGAAGGCGCTGTACCAGCAGGAACTGAGAAGTCGCCACTCTGTCCTGTAGCAGTTGGAGAAGCGATCTCGCTACGACGAGTGATCGTAGCGTCGTCGTTGTCATCGTCACAGTCTTCCATGTCTGGGTCCTCAGTCTCAGCACGTCTCAATTTGGAACCTCCGGCTGCGGGAATATATGCATCGCCTTGACCCCAAGATGCCACGACACTACCACCAGCAAGGATAGAATTGTTATCGGTACCAACCACCGCTTGCTGAGAGCCTGTGAAGTCGACGTTGTCAACAATAAGGGTGCCACCAGTCTCCGGGACACTGTTGCCGGTGAAAGCAGTCCTAATAGCGGTAGGAGTGTTGCTGAATTTGCTGTCGAGCACAAGAACAGAGCCAACAGTCTGATTTTCAGGGCTGTTGGACATGTCAATACCAACTTGACAATTGTTGATTGTGACTGATTTCAATGTCCATGCCCAGTTCCAGTTCATGAAGATGGCAGTGTTGCAGTCGTTGAAGGTCAAATTCCGGGTGGTGAATTGCTGGTTACCGAAGAAAGCCCCGTAGTTGCCACCATTGAAAATCAAGTCAGACATAAACCCTCCAGAACCTGATTCCCACGAAATTAGCATTTATGATCTCTTAAACTTCATGCTTCGTAGAGGTCGGAAGCTTACCGTTGTCCATGAAAATCCCTTGTTGCTTGTTGTCAGAGCCTCCACCTTTAACCATCTCGAAACGGATGTTCTGTAGGCTAGTGGCTTGCGCAACTTGCCAGTGGATACCGGCGCCCGAGCTCTGTGGCATGGCAGTCATATCAATGACGAAATTACGGACTTGACGGAAGAAGTTGTTCTGATTAGTGTACCAATTTGCGCCGCCGTCGAGATATGGGTCGGAATCAATGATAGCAATGCCCTGGAACCCTGGTGCGGCTTTGATCGTCGGAGGATTGGTAGCATCGCCAACCAATTGTGTGTAGTAATATTGGACAATCGGCTTACTAACAACATATGTTCCTGGGGGAACATAGACGAGAGCAGGTGTTACGGTTGAGGAATCGCACCCCTGACCGCATCGATTACCATCGGAGATTGCCTTATTGAAAGCGTCTGTGTCATCCGTGGATCCATCACCTCAAGCAATAGTTAGCGGTGTCTGTGTGCTGAGCGATGGAGAATCCTTACCTGCAGCTCCATAGTCGGTGACGACATTCCGGAAGATCTTGTAGCCGTCTGCGCCGCCGAAAGACGTTGGAACGGTTCCTTGGCGGTTGATCGTGGCAAGCCAGTAGCTGGTCCCTGCCGCAGTCGTATTGCCCGCACCTGTCGTGTTAGAGATAAGTCTTGGTTGCAGCTGCGCGTACTTGCGCGGTTGAGGGACGGCTGCAACCAGCGTAAGGAGGAAAAGTTGCGTAAGTACGAAAGCCTTCGTCAAGGAAAATGTCGCCATGGCCGTGTTCTACAGCTCACGGTCCCGCGGTCGAAATGATCCTAATATGGGATGTGGATGGTTCAGTGCCCTGCACTGACACCGAAATTTCGTTTTCTGTAAGGTAAGCCTTGCAGGCAGATGCAGGCAATTGAAATAGATAGTCAAAGGAGTGAAATCTTGTAGATATCAAGGAATGACAATAGCGGGAAAGCTCCAGCAATTGCGGAGGGTCTCAGCTGACTTTGTCTGCAGACGTTGATGCTCCCTCTTGTTCAAGGAATGACTTGGGGCAAGGTGGTTGTTGTTGAATGGTAGAATAGGACCAGTAGTGAATGAGTGGAATCGACCTATTAGTTGATTGGTCGGGATTTCCGCCGGCCACGCACGAATGCGGCAATGCAATAAAAGGCACGAAGGGAAGGAGCTGAGGAGAAGGTGGAAAGAGGTAAAAACAGCAGGTGCCCCAAAAGGGGAGGAAGGAGGGTGCAAGAAGCTATATAGAACGGCGGGGACGGTGTTTCAACACACTCGTCCCTTTGTGGGTAATGGAGTGGAGGGAACTCCCGCTATCCTGTTCTTTGCTCGATGTTTCTGTCTCAGGTCTCTCGATATGTCGATCCCGGATAGGCGTCCTTTACCCCGGTTTTCTCCTTTCGACGGATCTCCCATCTCTTGGATCGTTGACGCTCCACCCACAACTTAAATCTCCGTCTAAGATCGCATCCCAGCCGTCGCCTGACCGCGCATTCCCATTCGTGACACCCATCGTGGGCATGTGGAGCAATGCCGGCCACCCCTGGACTTGCTCAGTCACACTGGGAGGTCGTCTGGATGCTATGGGCTCCACGGTGGTCAGGAGGTCTGGCGGCGGCTCGGCGGAAGTCGGTTTTGAGAGAGCCATGCAGAGGAATGGCGGCGGGGTCTGCCACGAGCGAACGGAGGGCCGCGCTGGTTCCGGAGATTACCTGGGCTGGCACATACCAATCGACTTGCCCTCTTCTCGCTGTCCATGAAGATCGCGTCTTTGCGCGATGCGACGTGAAACTGGAGGTCCATCGAATGACCTACCGGATTGCGTGTGCCCCCGCGATTCTAAACCGCCCCTCGAAGCCCCTGAGGGCAGCGCCCGCAACGGTCTAGCGGCGGATCATTGGCCGAGGATTTGCCTCGGCTCCGCCCGCCACCAATGCAACTAAAGCTTAACCGCCACCAATCACCCCCTTCTCGCCAGCTTTCCTGAAGCTTTCCATCGTTTCAAACGCCTGTTGAACACTTCCTCCAGTCGAGACCCCCTCCCGTGAAACAGCCCTGCAGACCTTAAGCTGGCCCTAGCTGGAGCCTCGGCCAGGATTTCGCAAGCGGATCATCGGGCAATTTCTGCAAGGTACTGCCTTTCATGCAGCTGCCGGCAAGGGCCACACGACCACAACGTAACCGTTCAACGCCTGTCACCCGTTACACGATGTCACCCAAAGTCGACATCCATCCTTTGAGCGGTCTCCTTTCCCAACCCCTATGGAAGAGGCTGTGGCGCGTGGTTTCTATCTTCATTTCGCACGAGTTCTACGCAACGTGACCAGCCGATCTTTCCTTATGAAGACTATATCTTGTGGATGAAGAGACGGATGGAGCCAGCTGATACAAAATGATGTACATCAAGAAAACTTACAGAGAGTGTTACAGTGGTAGCTACATATATGAAGATCGACGTCTGTCGACTGCCAAAGGCTCTACCACCATGCAACGAAGAGAACAGCATATCTGTATCTCTCCAATCCACGGGGAGGCCGCAGTTCAAGAGACACCAGATATGTCGGAGATCTGCAGCAATGTATTCACCCAATGAATAGAGCATTGTACGCTTTCTTCGACTATCGTGAATTATACAAACTTCTCCCCCGATGCTCAAGCTGTGCCTTCCTGTATCACATATCATATGCGTTCCTGCGCGAGACGTCGGTAGGTGGCGTTTATGACATGCACTGCTTCAGCGACATTATGGTCGCCCGCAAGAAAAGGGCCTTCCGTGATACAAACACTTTGTGTTACCAGTGACTTCTAGAATGCTTTCCGGGTATTGGATGCCAAATTTACGACAGACCGAACAGCAAAGGAGGAGAGTACTTTCACCAACGCACTACACCCATGCGTCTCGTCCCACCATCAACATCGCATCCGTGTGGGCCGGATCTTCTTTGAAAATCAAGTCAAAGTCTGCAAGGAGCATTCTTAGCTTTGAGAATACAGACTCTGGTCCATGAAAGACCAGACCGAGATTCAAAATTTGTCGAGATGACAAGAATTCGACACCTTTGGGGGTCATTGAACGAGGAGAACAGGATGCGTGAGACTAGGTAAGGCAAGAATGCGCGACCACTCGATGACTCCAGAGCTTCTTTCTCCATCCGTCGACGTCATTGGTCTTCAGATCTGTCGGCTCATCTTCTACGAAATAGTGCTTGAGAAGGGCTCAGAAGGGGCTAAACTTTACGTCAGCATTCAAAGCAGGCAAAGTGCACGAAGAAAACGACCATCAAGTCCTTGTAAGCTTTTGGCGCAATGATACCTATCGTCTCGTTGGACACGTCTGCCTGCGAGATGTTGAACGGACCAAGCTTAGCACCGGGCTTCCATAGCCTCCGAGACATTGTCTTGCGGCAATGGAGGCTTGCACATACACCTAGATTGTCATTGGGTCGCCGTATGTCGTAAGCTTGGAATAGTAACGAAGATCACCTTTTACCAGAAATGGATAATCCTGTGCCACCTTGGTGAGCGTAATTTGGCAGCGTGAGGGTCATGGTCAACAGAGACGATTTCTTGGAAACGTCGTCGGGAGCCAAAATGGTCTGGCCTTGAGTGGCTTGATCTCTTAACCATGGCCGAGCAGACAGCAGTTCGAGCCGGCGGAGTGACGAGCGGCAGTCATGCTTGCTGCGGCCCGCGCACGCCTTGGTCGCAAGCGGCATCCAGCAGGCAGGATGACCCGGTCGGCCCCCCGCCGCGCCAACCAAACAAACGTCAACAACAAACGTCAGACACCCACTCCGGCCTTGGATCCAACGACGTGCTTCCCAGACCCTCATGTTTGTCTGGGCTGTGCCACGGTAAATGCTTGTACCTCCGAGCTGGTCCTTCGCCCAGCAGGTAAAACTCCTTCTTTGTCTCCTAGTGGTTTCCATTGATCCTGAGTCTCACCCGTCATACCCATAGCTTGATGAGCAGAATCTCTAACGAACCCCGGGGGGTCGCGAGCCAATTGGGGGCCGCGAGCCAGATGCTTGGCGGAAACCAGTCCCTAATAAAT
>JAGFML010000132.1:0-53073 GCA_021030945.1 Pyrenula aspistea
ATTAATAAATATTAAAAGAGAGAATAAAATTTAAATTAGTTTTTAAAAATAGTTTATAATAAAAGTAATTATAAAAGCGATTTTAAAGATTTAATATAAATTTAAAAATTAGTATTATTATATTAAAAATTATTTAAAGTTTATAATTTTTATTTATAGGTTTTGAATTATATATTTTTTATTAAAGGGAGTACTATATTTAAAAAAATCTTTTTTAAAAAAAATACTGTTCTAATAATATAATTTTAAAATATATTATTAAATAGTTTTTATATTAATATAGAAATCTTTTATATAAATTTTATTTTTAATAAGAGAATCTTAATAGTTACAAATTTTAATAATAATAAATATAATTTAAAATTTTTAATAACTATATTTAATATAATAATATAAGAAACTAATTTTTAAAAAGTGTGTAATTATATAATAGTTTTAACGCTAGCTATTAATACTTTAATAAAAATATAGTTTTAGAATTATATTATACATATAAATTAAGATTTTTTATATTAATATAAAATAAACAGTATTTAATATATTTTTAGATTAATTAATTTGTTAAATATGATATTCTTTATCTTAAAAATAATAATTTTTATAACCAATATTAAGATTTTAAATAGTTAAATAAAATATATTTTAAACTAGTAGCACAAATATTTAATATAAATATTTTACAAGTTTTAGTTAATCTATTTAATAAATATAATTATAAAGTTACTAATATTTATTAATAATAGAAAGTAAAGAACAAAAAGGGCAAATAAAGGGCTATTTTTGAAAGTTTAGGTTTTAAAAATTCTAATATAGTATAAAACAACAGTAAATAGCTAATAAAAAATACAGCTAATTTAGCTAGTGTGTTTAAAATATTTTTAATTTAATGTTAATAACTATAACATAATATTCAGCCTATTAAATATTTATTTAATAAATTTATTTAAAAGTTAAATAAGCTAACATTAAAGAAAAAAAAGAAAAAAAAAAACTAAATAGCTAAAAAAACTAAAATAAATAAAAAAACTATTAAAAAAGGGCAAAACTATAAAGAATAATTTTTTATATTAATATAAAAAAGAAAAAGAGTTAAATAAAAAAGAATTAGTTAATTTTAATAAAAATTATAATATTAAAAAGAAGATTAATAAAATTAATTAAAAATAGATAAATATTAATGCTAATTATGAACCTAGAGAATCGCTATAGGAGTTAAATAATAATAAATTTAAAAGAAAAAGCAAGACCATCTGTAAAGATTTGGATTAAACTTTTAATAGCTTTTGTGTATATAATATAAGATTTAAATATTATAAATTTATTTAATTGAAAATAGAATCGTTTAATTAAAATAATTTTGTTGAAAGGACTTTAATAAATTTAGATCTAAAGAAAGTCTATATAGTAAAGGATCTTTTTAAACGCTCTAAACACCATATCTTTATAAAACGGGCTATATGCCTCCTGTTCTAAAGGAAATTTGAATAATAGGCCAATTATTAGTGTATTAATCCCTATATTAAGTATAATATACTCTCCCTACAGACTGTTAAAACAATTAAGAAAAAGGTGTAACTTATTAAGAGCAAAACTAATTTTATTAAAGCGGAGAATACAACTAAATTAATTAATATTAATAAAAAGAACTCTTATATTAATCTAAAGGTTGCTTTAGTAATTAATTTTTAATATAAAGTTTTATAGATGTTTTTGCATTAATTTAAAGCTAGTATAGTTTTATATTAATATAAGGCGTAAATAAATACTATTATAACTCTATCTGGAGCATGTATAGTACCTTTATATTAATTTAGATAGTATAAAGGTGCCTTTATGTCTTTTAAGGTTTGTATAGGTGGTTTAAATTAATATAAAAGTTAAAAAGATATTTTTTTATTTAAAGTTTATATAAATAGTTTAAATTAATATAAAAGTGGTAAAGGTATTTTTAATTTAACTAAATTGCTTATAGTTTAAAATTATTCAGCTAAAAATCATACTTTTATAAATTTCATGATAAAAGCATTAACATTATAAACCTATAATAATTTCTTATAAGGAATAACTTTACAACTATGGTTCTATTTATTCAAAACCCTTTCAGATAAAGGACTAAACATTTTGTTGTTTAGCTTAGCCTCTGGTAAACATTCTGTCCAAACTGGGCAGATTGGCAGCATTTAGACTGCGAAGAACCCGCAGATTATCCGCACCCGGACCACGTGGGTTCAACCCGCGGGGCATGCTGGGTCGGGATTTTTCGGGCCCGCGGGGTGTTGACAAATATTATAAAACCCTAACCCAGCCTGTAGGTAACCTTATGGGTTGCCAAGACCTATATTTAGTATATAAATATACTAATTTTAGATATTTTAATAATTTTAAATAATTAAATATTATATATTTACATATTTAATATTATATATACAAAATATATATTAAAATATATATTTTTTATTAATAGATATATATAATATATGTAATATATAAAGAGATATTAATTATTTTAACTAGCTCTTGGCAGCTTGGCGACCCACAGGGCTAACCTGACCCAACCTGTGGGTAAACTGCGGGTGGATAAACCAGTAAAAGAAGCCCGTTGGGTTGCGCGGGCTCCGGTCGGAAGGCTAAAAACCCAGCCCAGCCCGCCCCATTTCGCAGTCTAGCAGCATTAACTGCAGTCAAATCCAAATTCTCTATATCCTCCTCTGACAGGCTATTTAAATGTGTTTCTGCTCTCTCTTAACTTTGAGCAAAAGTTTGAGAGTGAGATGTTTTAAAGTTTAGAAATCTAGTGGAAAATATTTTTTAAAGATTTATATATTAGCTTATCTTTATATTAATATAGAAACTTTTACTGCAAAATATTTTTTAATAATCTTAATCTTTACTTTTAAAAGTTTCTCTTTTTTTACCACTAGTTCCTTTTTAATTATAAACTCCTTTTTTATTTGTTTTATTTTTATTGCTAGCTTTTTCTTAGCTATTAATATTGTGCAAATCTTCTAATATTTTAATGTTGGTAAATGCTTTTTAATTAGACTGCGAAGAACCCGCGGATTACCCGCACCCGGACCACGTGGGTTCAACCCGCGGGGCATGCTGGGTCGGGATTTTTCGGGCCCGCGGGGTGTTGACAAATATTATAAAACCCTAACCCAGCCCGTGGGTAACTCTGTGGGTTGTCAAGACCTATATTTAGTATATAAATATACTAATTTTAGATGTTCTAATATTTTTAAATAATTAAATATCATATATTTATATATTTGATATTATATATATATAATATACATTAAAATATATATTTTTTATTGATAGATATATATCACATATATAATATATAGAGAGATATTAATTATTTTAACTAGCTCTTGGCAGCTTGGCGACCCACAGGGCTAACCCGACCCAACCCGCGGGTGAACCGCGGGTGGGTTGACCAATCAAAAAAACCCGTTGGGTTGCGCGGGCTCGGGTCGGAAGGCTAAAAACCCAGCCCAGCCCGCCCCATTTCGCAGTCTATTTTTAATATTATTAAAAGTATTGAATATATTTAACACTATGTTTTCCTATTTTTAGCAAATGTAGAGACACTTAATCTAGCTTTAAGTGGTACCTAAATGTTTAATCAAATCCTGCAAATAGTGGTATTCTTTAATATTATTTAAAAGTATAACTAGATTTTATAATTTATATATCTTGATTGCAGGATACTATTTATTGTTATTAAAGCTTAATTTAAGAATAATATAGCTTTTTAACAGTTTATTAATAATATTTTCCTGTAAGAAGAACTTTAAAAATATAATTAATTTAAAAGGAAGAGTTATATACATTTACTTTATATTAATATAAGTAAAACATATAGTAATATAAAGAAGCTTTTAATTTACTATTATTAGTCCTTTAAATATTAATTTGATTCGTACAATTTAAATACTCTAAAGTATAAAAATTACATTAAAAGTGTATATTATAAGGGACACTATCTGCACTTAAAGTATTATCTAGAGTCATATTTCTAACCACTATATAGTCTTTAGTGTATATAGTATGCCTACTAATGTTTAAAGTTTTTTCTAAACCGCCAGTATAATATAGGTGTGATGCAACACTTTGTTAAACATTTTAATTAATAGTTTATAGATAAGTAGTGATGCTATTGTTAAATAGGATTAGAAATTAAATGTTGGAATTAATCTATATATTTTAAGGAACTATAGGATTAAAAGTTTAAAAAACTGTAAAATTAGAAGTTAAATTAATAAAATATTTAATAATATTCTCTCTATTTTTTTTATTTTTATATTAATTTAAAAAGCTTTTATAGTTAATATGTTTTAATAAAAATATAATAGGTTTATTATAATAAATATAAAATTTTTTATTACATTTTCTGCTGCACTTATTATAATATTTATAAATAAAATGTTTAAAAACATATTTAATTATTACAAATAGAAAGACTAAAATTAGAAATAGAATTTTACAAAAATAGAATAGAATTAGGACAGAGTATAAGCTTAAAAATATAATAAAGAAATCTTTATTTAAATAGATTAAGTGATTAACCTTTAGAAAATATTTTATATTAATATAAATATTAATATAACATTTAATTTCAACAAATAATAGCTTTTTTATTTTTATAATTACGTTAAAGTTAAAATCTAGTTAAAATAGTAAATTTAAATTAGTTTTTAATAGTTCTATAGGTTTTTAATATAGTGTAAAATTTAAGTTTAAACTATGTCTCTATTAAAGAGCTTATTTTTACCATATTTAATTATTTTGGATGCTAATATCTGCCTCTTTAAAGCTTTTTAAATTTAGTTAGTGTTAAAGTTGTCCTTATATTAATATGGAAATAAATCTCTCTTTAAAATTATTTATATGTAGCCTAATAACGTCTTATTTTATTACTATTTTTAGAAAAATTAGTCATTTCTCTTTGATTTAAATTGTTAAAATAGACGCCTTATAAGTGAAGCTTTTTAGTATACTAGTTTAGTGTTTCAGATAGCAGATATTTATTTAAGTCTATATTAATATAATAAATGGCTATTATAAAATAAAAAAATATTTTAAATATATTCTATTCTTTAAAATCTGTTATAATTTTCTGCAAAACTGTACTATTAAATACAGAGTTATAAAAGTTCGCTTTTTTAGGCTAATAATATTAGACTATTGGTATTCCTTTTGTTAAATTAGGTTAATTTTTTTATGTTTAAATGAAATATATGTTCTAATTTTTTATAAATTAAAAGATCTTTTTGTAAATTATTAATATATAAATAACTAATAGTATAATATAATCTGTTTAATTTTATAATATAAATTCTTTTATTTTTAAAAGATATTTAAAATATAATTAAAAAATTAGTATTTAAAAGAATATTAATAAATTTTTAATTTATAATTTATAAATTTAGTTATAATTTAGTTAATTACTTTTAAAATATTTTGATTTTTTAATTCTTTATATTTAAATTATACTAAAAAATATTTTTAAAAATAATTTTTAAATTCTTTTTCTAGTTTAAAATGTAGTAACAATTAACAAATAGATTTATTTTAGAGCCTATATCTCCTTTAATATAGAGAGGCTTTTTTAACTTATATTAAAAAGCCTTTACATATTGATATAAAGTATTAACTTAAGTAGCAGCTAATAGACTAACATAAATTCAAATAATATACCAAAAGTAGGCATTTATTGCCCTATAAATCTTAATATCCCAATCACGGAGTTTCATATGGCCATTAATATACCACAGCCAGTCAGAACCAGCAGCTTAAAAGCTTCCACAGATCCGTTCAATCTGTCTAGTTCATTCAGCGATTCTGGCAGCATACTTTAAACTTTATTTAGCGGCAGCCTAAAGACAATCTTTGGGGACTATATAATGCTTTTAACAAAAATATATTGTAAAATAAACCTATCTTTATGTCATTATATTGCTTTTCTGAAACTTTTTATTAACAATTTAAACTAGTTTTTCAAAAGATTTATAAATACTATTAGGAGAAAGATGTTAATATATATTAAAGTTTTTTTATATTAATTTTAAACCAGCTAAAGTAATAATATACTTTTAAAGCTATAAAATTTTAAATATTTTATTATTATTAATTTTATATACATTAAAAAAGAGATTTAATATTTTTTTATAAAATTTAAAAATATCTATTATTTTTTTTTACTTTATATTACACTATTATTATATTTAATTAATAATTATAAAATAAAAAATTAATAGTTTATATTAGCTTTTAAATAGCTAAATAATTGTTTAATAAAAGTTTCTTTAATTACTTTTATTTAGGATTTTATTTTTATATAATTTTAAATTAATTTTAGAATATCCTTTTATTATAAATAAAATGTTTAAAATTAAAGAAAAAGAAAATAATTTTTATAAAAATTATATTTTATGATTATAATATATGTAAAGTCTATATATTGAGTTTAAATAATAAAAATAAGGCAGCATAGTGCTAACCACTTTCATATTAGTATGAGGGGTGGCAGGGCAACAAATCCATTTTTTTACATATTGAGTTATCGCCCACCGTAGCTCCCCCTTTCCAACGACACAGGCCAAGCCTTTCCGCCCCACCGTGAAAACTTATGGCCTGGACATCGTATATCAAACGATCTTCAGACGTCAAAACAAGCTGGGTGCGAGTATTGACAATCCACACCATCGGGAGACGGAAGACAAACCCTCGAAGCATCTCGTATGATTAAGAGTCGTAAATCAACAGAATAGCATAGCAAAAATCGAGTACGAGTTGACCAAGTCTACAGCTTTGGTGACAGCCAAATCCGTCCGCGACAGTCCTATTTAGGCTTCAGGTAAAACAAACGATCACGCTGAGTGAATTGAGTTAATTCCGAGAGGCGTTCTTGAATGAAATCAAGGAGGTCCCCATCAACATGCGTAATCGAGTACAGATCCCAGAATCTTCCTCTACCATCAGCGTGTCAATTGTTGACAATGGCTCTCGCATCACCGGCATGCAAGGATCTGATTACATGTCACCAGTCCTCCCAGGTTATGAAACCTTCGATGGGCCATCCTATATTTTCCTCCTTCACCATAAGCCGACCAAAACTCGCCTTCTCTTCGACCTAGGCATCCGCGTGGACTGGCAAACGGCCTACGCACCCAACTATCTCAGCAGCCTCCGGGAAGAAGGAATGGATATTCACGTTGAGCGAGATGTCACTGAAGTCCTCCGCGAGCACGACATCTCTTCTTCCGATATCGACACCATTATCTTCAGTCACCATCATTTCGACCATACAGGCGACACGACTAAATTCCCATCTTCGACCAGGATCATTGTCGGACCGGGGTACAAGGAAGCTTATTTGCCCGGCTATCCCCAAGATCCAGAAGAAGAAGAGACGACGTCTGATCTATACGAAGACCGCGAGGTAATTGAGATGGATTTCTCTTCTTCAGATCCGAAGGTCTGCACCATAGGCGGCTTCAAGGCGTATGATTATTTCTCGGATGGAAGTTTGTATCTTCTCTCGACGTTTGGCCATACAGTCGGGCATCTGTCTGCTCTTGCGCGCACGACCTCAAACGGTCAAGAAAGCACCTTCATGTTCCTAGGCGGAGACATCGTGTCATCAAACTGCGTCATTCGACCAAGCGAAGGACTTTCACTTCCTGACCAAGTACATACATCGAACGAGCATAACCCCTGTCCAGGCGAACTACTCGCGAAGCTACACCGGTCCCACAAGACAGGCGAGGGCGGCGGGGGTGGTTTTACCCGCACGACGCCATTCTGCAACGTCGCGGGTGAGGAAGAAGACCTGGCGGAATCGCAGCGGAATGCGGATAAACTAAGTGTCTTCGATGCTGAAGAGGACGTTTTCGTTGTCTGGGCTCATGATGAACATCTCAAAGATGTGCTTGAGTTCTTTCCCGCTGAAGCTAATAGTTGGAAGGGCAAGGGGTGGAAACAGAGGGGCCATTGGAGGTGGTTGGATCCCTGTGTGAAAGCTGTGCTGTCTTCGAAGGCCGACCTTTCATTGGAAGACGGGAGCAGCTGAAAAAATTACAATCGGTCTACAATCAACTTAATCCGTTGAGATTGCTTCTAAGCTATCGAAGTTGAACCGCGCCTGGGAAGGCATTTTCAAAAACTGCAACCAGTACTGTGCCTTTAACCCGCTATCTTCCGCCGCGATGCAGTACGGTAGTGAGGATCATGGGGTTGACCTGCTCCCATTACAGTCGGCACTTGGAATGTAAGGAAGCCAGCTGGTCTGCGAGGTGTGGATAAAAGCCAGACAAATCAGGAGCCGGTTCTTCCCAGCCAGTCTTGATTGATTGTACGTAGTAAGTCCGAGCAGTCCTGGTAATTGCACGGCTTGTCACGTAGTGGTGCGGCTGGGCAATGAAGCTCAGTACATATGGTCACCTGTACGAGCGTCTGCGTCCGTGCAATCATCACTATTCGTGTGATCGGCTGTGTATGCTTTTCCCCCACGGATTTGGCTCGGAGTTCAGGAGATCTAGTCCAACGGGAGAGTGTGTAAGAGATCAGGCTGCATCAGCGTGATTTTCCCAAGACATGCAGCAGGTGACAAAAATTGGACCCTAAAACGAACCCCAAAGGCTTCGGGATGAGCTGCTTTCAGCTGTTTCAGGGAGACGCTGGGATATCTATGTGCACTCGATGCCTTAAGACCTGCGTCGGTATTCGGCCGGTCAACCAATAGCGGCCCTTTGTAACTTAACACGTCAGCGTTGTGCAACGACAAGACGAGATGGGAGAGGTCGGTACGAATATGCCTGCCTCAATTTGCGTTATGGTCCAGGCTAACCTTGCAAAGGGGTCAGAGGAGGCGTGAGCTGGAGGCTTCGCGAATGATACGCGTCTGTGTGGCCTTCGGTTGTGCTTGGAAGATGGTGGGGGGTAGGCAACAAGCCTACAACTCAGACCCGCGGTCCGCATGCACAATATTAAAACTCGATTTATATCCCATTTCCATATTTTGGAATAGCTCATTAAGGTACGTCAGTAGTGGTCAGATATGTGCTTCTTACTAAGTTATTGTCGCGACTTTCTAGACGCCACGTATTCAAGTCATACTGCCGCTGTGTTAAGAGAGTGCCAGACGGCTTTCGAGGTACAACGTCGTGACCTTTCGCCAGATATTGCTAGACAGGCCGTCAGCCTGAGACATGACAGCACAGTCCCTTTAGAGAAAGAGGCGGGTCGAGCCTTGCATGCAGCTATGGCTTCTGCTGATTGTCAGCACCCCTGCATTGTCGAATCTTATTGGTAGCAGTGTGGTAGTCACCTCTACCTAGGCTCAATCGTCCTTGGGGGTTTGCAAAACGCGCAACTATGCAACCTAACAGACGATCGATGCCACGAAGCCGGTGATTCGTCAAGAATTGTGATCAGTCGGGTATACGTGATACGGGGCAGTGATCTGTCGTCCCACTTTCAATCATCGAGAAAGCCAGTCATCAAGATCATTGTAATCTTTAGTCGAAAGTGACGCCTAAGCCTGATGGACCTATGAATGGTAGACCACAGGAGATGCTCTTGATCCTGACTTCTTGACTGGTGCGCCATTTTAAGGCGAACAATTGACACCCTTTTTCATGATGAGAATTCTCGCCTTCGTTCATCTCCGCTCATCGCCTCTAGCTCACTGCTTACCTCTTCGCCTCAATATCAAACTCAAAAATGGCTGATCTGACCTCAATTACAGACATTCCAATTTACACCGGGATCTGGACGAATTGGTCTCATGGACGAATTGCTGGCCTGACTCTTACCCTAACTCATCGCAATGGAGCTCTTCTAATTGCATTTCTTGCCGTTTTTGTCTCGTTCATAGGAACGAGCTTCTGGCGTATTACAAGTTTTACTTTACACCAATTTCTCTCCTCCGAAGCACTGAAAGATGGTCTCTATCACCAAACTCAAGCTGTATTGCGAAACTCTAGCAGCGAAACTGCTCTAACACGCCTAATACACATTTTATGGGCATGGCGGTACAAAGCAGAACGACCTTTTTATCGAACTATTCCAATCATTACAACCGGTACTATGATCACAGCGGGGTTTTCTATAGCGAGTATTTTCTCCGCCAGAGTTAGCTCAGGGATAAGTAATGAAGTACTTATATCAGGAGCTTCCTGTGGGCAGATATACCCTGGTGACCCCAGTATGGTGAATATCAACACCACGAACAACATCTGGGAACCATATATAACGAAAGAGGCCAGCTCTTATACCAATTATGTCCAAACGTGTTATACGGACGGATCCGACTCAAAAATAGGGAGTTGCGGCTCCTTTATCAAAAGCAGGCTACCTAGTAACATTGACCGCAACGCAACTTGTCCATTTCACGAGACTGTTTGCAGACATCAAGATAGGAATATTAAGCTCGATAGTGGGTATCTGGATATTGACTCTGACCTTGGCTTCAATGTACCACCAAGTCTGCGATATAACTTTCGGACTATTACGCATTGTGCGCCGTTATCTACAGATGGATATAAGCAGAGATTTAACTACTCCAGTGACATTTCCTATATGAAATACTTCTACGGGCTCCTACAACCTGATCCTTCAGACACTCAGAATTATACCTTTCAGTCTCAAATCCCCTCAATTCCTCAAATGGAATATGAGGACTACGTCAGATTACCCTCTGACTACCAACTATTGTAGGGATATTCATATTTCTTCTTCTCGTGGGACACTGTTTAAGCTAAAATTATGAAGCGCTCTATCTGGACGCACCTATAATGGATCTTTCTTAGCCTCCGAAGGAACCCTTCTACCGAATGACGAGCTTGCACAGGTCCTTACAGGCAACGACCTGCACCTCGTTGTCTTATTAACTAACAAAATTTTATATTCTGGCGAGGTCAATGATGACTGGTATGCTGCACATCAATACGTCGCTTCCTTTCACGAGCGTAGCTATGAGAACCTTACTAGCGAAAGCAGCGGCCACAGCTCATGGTACATGTCAGATGAACCTGCGTCAACTCTTGGATGTGCAATGCGTCACCAGGTCTGTAGCCCGGCATTATCCTCCGCACAAACTTGTCTCGTCTCTGGCGGTGAGCTCGACATGGTAGAACCGGCCATACCAAAAGAGGACGAAGCATACAGTGTTAGCCCATGGATTACAAGTTATGCGATGGACATAGCCGATATCATCACCTCTTTATCAATATCATCTCTAACGTCAAGACGCGGTGGGGGCTCCCATCCACCGCTTCCAGATAATCAATGGCAATTAGACGTTGAATATTGGCATAATATCCATCTAGCGTCTTTGCAACATGTCGTAAACAACGCTATTGGACCCCGTGATGCTGGTATGCAGAAATACTATTGGAAAGCTCCTGACTCTGATGTGACTAGGTATCTCTGCAAAAATCAGGTGCGTACAATGGCTTCCCTGTGTGGCGGCTGTGGACCTCAGTGTTATAACTTCATAAGCGCAGTCAAACATTTAAAAGGGCAAGGTCTCTACTTATATGAAACCCTTTATACCACCTTCTATCCCTTCACTTTATCCCAAGTTGAAAGTCATCCAGATTGTCGTGTTCGTGCTCACATATCTGCAGAAAATCAGGTCTTCGGCGTATTCTAATTTCTCTGTCGTTGGAATGGCCATTATCCTCATTATCGGCGGCCTTATAATTTTCATAAGCTATGCCCTCGAACATATCATTGAATTCGTCGAATGCCGTCTTCGCAAAACCAAGTATTCACGTCTCGAATGGTCTGTTAATGATGTCCTACAGACACAACGTATAGCTCACCAAGAGCTCGGAATTGGAACTTGGGCCTGCTGCAGTGGCGTCGGCACTGTCCCTGTAACAGAGAAGAACCAGCTACTTGCAATTTTGGACATCAGGGACCCCAAGAATCCGCGGTTGATGGCGCCGCCAACAGCAGAGGACGTTGATGGTAAAATCGAGGAAGGTCACTCGTCAAGCATCGAACAGGACGTTGACGAGGAGAGCGGAGCACCCAGCGCCGAAACATCTGTGCCCACACGAGCGCCCTCCGAGGAGAACATCGAGCTAAGCGTAACAACAAACATGCTGACGGCTTCTGACAAGCATGCATCCTCTGGGAACCTGACCCAAGCGAACGATGTCACCTCCGGGGAATGCCAGGAGAGCGGCAGCGAGAGCGAAGGAAACATTGGACTAATGCAGGGGGAGGAGGGAGCGTGTCAGATAGGTGAGACTCGGGCCCACGCTAGCGGGTCTACCGACCTGCTTCATTACGAGTTCTCTCGGTCTGCAGAGTAAAGTGCTAGGTGTCGGCGGACCACGCCGCTGAGGCAAGGGAGATAATCGTTTCAAAACGACATGGATCTAAGGACAGGGAAAGTTGTTATTTGGAAGCTTTGATGACGGTCTAGTTCACAATTCATGGAGAGCAATGTCATGTTGGTGTGTGTAAATGGGAGAAACAAGACTTTCATAGTCAACTTTCTTTAGGCAAGGCAGGTGTAGAGGGTCAAATTTGCGCAGACGATGCTTTATCTCCAATATGTACAGCTGTAGTCTGTGAGAATTCTGTCTTGATCCAAGATATTCAACGACGGCCGCCAACGCAGTTATTTCTGAGCACAGTGACGCTTCCGGGAAAAGCCTCAACGGGCTGTGCGACGATGCTTTTCGCCAGCATACATAGCGTCCAAATCGATTTTCCCAAGCCGCTGCAGCTTGTCGCTAGTACCAGCGTGACGAACTCCCTCGACCTCCGTGCCTTTATCGCCCCACCAGATCCGCCCCTCGGGACAATCCCAATCATCGATCAAATCCGCTAAAGTCTGAAGATGACCCCATGTTGCTGGCTGAGGACCCTTCGGCTGCCTCAAGCCGAGAAAAGTGACAAAAACACCAAAAATAATTGTTACGAAACAAAATGTGAGCACCCGGCCACAGACCATATCGAAACCGATCGCGTCGAACTGTTCTAATAAAAAGCGGTCGACAGTGGTGCTCGGCCGAAAGAATATCGTGACTTGTGGATAGAGCGACTGCCCCATAAGCCAGTGTAAAATTGTCTTCATAATCAAGAGGAGTACATACTCCCAACTCTGAAGCGCAAACGCCACAGCATTTGTGTTCAATCGCGCAGCACCAGAAGTCGCTACTTTTGCCGCATTGCGCCAACATCGCTCATCACGCGATGCATTCACCAGAAGCTCCACGAGATTTAGACATAGAGTCATCAGGCCTTGGACAGCACCAATAAACAGCAACGCCAAGAAACATTGCAATCCGATCGAATAAGTGCTGGAAGCATGCGGCTAAGATATGGTAACAAAACCGCCGACAGCATCAGTAGGGTCGGGAGACCAGAAATACTGGAGAAGTTCTTTACGAGCGTAGCGGTTCCGGGCTACTGAAAACCCACCGGCCCAGTAGAAGACGGATATAAACCAAATTAACGTAATCCACGGGCTAGCCGGCCACACGGGCCAACCGGCCACCCCACCCACTCTTTTTCGCGTTTCCTGTATAATTAGACGTTCAACAATCATGCCACCCTCTTTACAGGCTAATAGGGAGGAAAGGTTATCTCTTGCCATTCATGCTTTACAATCTGGTCAAATTAGAAGCTTGCGTCAAGCCGCTATTGTATATAATATTCCTCGTACAAGCCTACAAGATTAATACAACAGAAGGCAATCGCGACGCGATATCCAGCCAGGCTTACGCAAACTCACTCCTACTGAAGAAGCCGTTCTTATTTGACGTATTCTAGACCTTGACGCGCAAGGCTTCCCTCCCTAACTCTCCACTGTACGCAAAACAGCCAATATTTTGCTTGCAAGCCGTGGTATCGAACCATCTGAAATGGTAGGCATCAATTGGCCTACCACCTTCGTCAATCGTACCTTAGAACTTTGTACGACATATATGCAGAAATATAACTACCAGCAAAAACAATGTGAAAATCGGGATCTTATTTAAGGCTGGTTCAACCTCATATACAATACTATAATAAAATATGGTATCATGGAAGACGATATTTATAATTTTGATAAAACTAGCTTTCAGATGGGCGTTATTACAACAGCCAAGGTAATTACAGGTACTAAAAAAAGGCAAAGCTATGTTAAAACTGTACAGCCAGAAAGCTATGAATGGGTTACAGTTATACTCGGTATTAATGTTCAAAGCTGGGCTTTATTAGTATTAATTATACTGAAAGCCAAGCTTTATTAGGCTTTATAATATCAGCAAAATCTACCAGACGATTGGTGTATAGCTGTTAGCGAAAACGGCTAAACAGACGATTAAATTAGCTTTAAATAGATTCAGCACTTCCACGTTAATACTAAAGGCTATACAAAAGGTCATTACTGTCTTTTTATTCTTAATAGTTATAGCAGCCACCACATAGTTTAATTTGAGCAATTCTATAAGGAGCATACAATTATCACGCTTTACATGCCTGCACATTTATCACATATTCTCTAGCCGCTTAATGTGGCTTGTTTTACTCCTTTGAAACGTGTGTACAGTATGCAGGTAGAAGTCCAGGCACAGCTAGGTATCAATTACATCATTAAAGACAATTTCTTACCATTATACTACATCGCTCACGTACAAGCAATTACTAAAAAGAACATTAAAGCCAGCTTTGCAGCAGTAGGTCTTATACCGTTCTAGCCAGCTTACATACTTACAAGCCTTCTATAACGTACGTCTATACCACTAGCAATAATTATATCAAGCCTACCACTAATTTCCAAAACATCACATACCACAGCCGAACTGCACCAGCAAGTTAAGCTTATTAAACAACATCGTTACCGTACGACATTTTGTTCATCAAATAGTGCATTTAAAAGGCTTATTAAAGGCGCTGAAACGGTAATATAAAATGTAGCAATCTTACAGACTGAGAATATTAAGCTTCAGCTTGCAAATTCACAGCGTAAGCCAAAGAAACGGAAAGCTATTACAAAAGGCGGTACTCTTACTATTAGTGAAGGCTTTAATAAGGTCAATAAACCACGGTTACTGTTATAGACCCAGGATATCGTACAAATAACCCAGGATCAGATAAAGGGTCCAGTGGTAAAAAAGCGGGCTCCGCCACAGTGTGGTATTTATAGATCATTTGGACATAATGCAAGAAGCTACTATGGGCTTCAGAGATAGATTTCTATAGTTTTCTTCAGTAATTAGCGTTGTAGTAGATAGCTATTGTAATTTGAAGGCGTAGGTACTCAAAAAGTGGCCGACTGGCCCGTGTGGCCGGCTAGCCCGTGGATCACGTTAGACTCAATAGCACTAAAAGCCAAACAAGGATTATTACGCGGTCAACCAAAGGTATACACTTGCGAAGATTTCCTTGACGAATGGACGGCCGGATAGGCTCTGTTTCTGTTGTCGTTTCATTGTGACCCATCATGCATCGACCAGGTCGCTTCTGAAGATAAGTGGTATGTAGAGCTGCTAATGTATTTGTCAACGGATTGGAGCTCCAAGTCGAAACGTGCCGTGTGTCTATTAAGCACCACACTGCAACTATCCAGTGAAACGAAATGCCAATAAGGAGCCCACACAATGCCACAGTATTAATGAAGACGACTGGTCCATTGGCGCCTATGAAAATTGAATATTTCAAAAACAGGAGGGAGGTCGATGCGTAGCACACAATCAAAGACGCTGCCAATAAGATATCGGTATACCATTTATTTGGCCTGTTTGAGTGGGCGCTTGTGAACAGACGAAGGTTAGTGTTATATTTTAAACGATTCTCTTTATATAATGCCCACCGCAATGACGTGGTATGGATGTAAGCGAGGCCCTCAATGCATCCAGTAACTACCAAATTGGTCACCAGTGCCAGAATTTCGGTACCATAAGGCGAAATGATTATCGGACGGGTCAGCGCGGTGTGATGTCGGTACTGGTCGGTTATCAACTTGCTCGGAAGAGCGAAAAGCACAATGCAGATGAAGAGAAACGCTAGACACACGATTCCGCTAATTGCAACAACGAGGAAGCATGCATATTTTGTCTTCTTAGATCGATCAAATGATGGTAGTGTCGTCCTTCCACCCTGTTCCGTTGTTCCCGAAAGCTCTTCGATTGCGTCTGTACTGTCAGTCTGTTGTACAGGATAGAGCTCCATGCTCACACTTGAGGAAGGCTCAGCCATAGATAATAGCTGTTAGCGTATGATGAAACATCGGTGATTCAAACACAATTATGAGTCTGGAGACGTGGCGATAAAGAACTTGAAAAAGCAGACAGAGCGGCAAGGCTCACTCAGGCACCCAAGCTGCTTTCCGCGTTGTCTCTGCAGACTGTAGCTCCATGAAGCACGCGTTAGGGATC
The DNA here is from genome assembly GCA_021030945.1 of Pyrenula aspistea. Taxonomy (NCBI): domain Eukaryota; kingdom Fungi; phylum Ascomycota; class Eurotiomycetes; order Pyrenulales; family Pyrenulaceae; genus Pyrenula; species Pyrenula aspistea. Next base: position 16,392 of record JAGFML010000132.1, read on the forward strand.
AGGCCGGAGAGCCCGAAGGATTGTGTAACTCACGGTCGTAACAGACAATGATTGATAAGTATTCACAATTGGGGTCACGAAAGAATCTCGAGGGCTGATTCAGCCGTTTATGTCGCAGTGTCCGGGACTATGACCTGGCCGCCCTATGTCAATGGCCATGCTGCAATGTAGGCCGTTTGGAATTGTTGATAATCGACTTTCCTTTGTTAGAGAAGTGAGGAAGAAAGACTTGAAATGAAGCCGCCTATTTGCAAACTTACCCAAAAGCGTGGCAAAACCAATGCGTCAATTGACCAGCTTCATTGCCAGCCTTGTTGGAGATAACCATTCAAAAGACTGGATCAGCGATCCGGGCGTTCCTTTTTCGAGGGCCACGAATCATTGACAGCATTCAGCCGCTACTGAAAAGCTCAATTCAGCCGCCAATGTTCTAAAAAAGGGGCCGATACCAGGATTTTGGACGCTCAATCCAGCTTAGATGTGGAAAACAGGTCCCGGAAAAGGCCGCTACCTTAAATTGCCGCGAGGAAGACAATAAAGTCTACGTGCGTTTAATGCAACGCGGACAGAACCCAGGAAGCGCCAGCCTATCTACTAGTGTCTGTCAGCCTTGTGACTATTGTTGCTCCCATCGACTAATAACCCGTGATCCACCACAGACTCGAAACGGCCCCCTTGTGCATCCCTCCTCAACAGCTCTCAGCCCTTCAAAGGATTCCGAACAGTGGCCTTGGCGAATAGACATCCGGCGCCGGCACCCACCACATCTTTACCAATACTAACCCTTGCTGAGAACAAGCCCCAATGCCTCCGTTCACCGGAAGACTGGGGGAGAGAAAGGGAAAAGTCCATCGAAATGTCGCCGACTCTTCAAATCTGTCCAGACAGGCCCCACCAGGTGTGGAATAGTTACGATAAATGCATTCTTCCCCTAGCAAACTTTATATTCTGGGCAAATGGCGCGGCTTGTCACTGAGTGAATCTCATAGTAGTCATCATTAAGGGTCCCCTCTACGATGTTGAAAGACTTAAAGGCTCGTAGAAGTGGAAGAAAAGTAGCGTTGAGAGTGCAGTAGAAGAAATCCATGCGAACCTCGAGATCGATGCGGAAATGGAGAATCGTTGAACCTCATTGCGACCAACTTTGCAGGGAGACTCCTAGACAGGGAAGTGTAGAGTGACGCGAAACGGGTGCGCTAGAGATGTGTGCATTGGTACCGATAGGCTTGTAAGAATAGAATGAGCCAGGTTGGATAATGATGGCGGACAGGGGACCAATCATTATGATGGGATCACGGGATTTGGGCCCAGTGTGGGAGTATGTCAGCGACCCTTCAGTTGCTACATTTATAGTAGTCGTTAGCTGTATAAGGTAATAATAATGAGAAACTGCTGTGGTTATGGGCTAATCATTCGTGAACAGAGCATTATTCGTTCAACGTGGAGAATAGTAAACTATTTGCCTAGTAGAATTGTATGAAGAGCGATTGTTTCAGCAAGTTTTTTCAAAACATCTTGCAAAGCCAGCGGATGGGTTTTGGAATTGTGTGCGCATATCGTTGTGCTTGATAATCCCGAAAAGTCATCATGAGCGGTGCCTCGGAACTGTCACCATTACAAACGGTCATGCAAGATCGTCAAGGTGAGAGTGACACAGTAGGATCCAAAGTACATGAGTACAATCTCTAAATATGTATCTATAGCGGTGTATCCATTGTCAACGTTGGATGAACAATTGCGAATGCGCCCAAGGACGGGTGTGCTGGAACATCGGTAGGTGCGAAAGGACGCGAGCCAAATGTCGTGGTAACCCCTAAGTCTACCGGTAGATTGATTGTTTGTGGCGCGCAGCTGCTGCTCGAAAGTCCCAGTTGCCGTGACTTTGGATCTTCTGTGAATGACCTTTCGTCAGAGGTGCGGAATGTAGTTCATTATGTTGAGATACGGCAATTAGTAGATGCCGATCGGGACATGTCGGAGAGATATGAAAGATTCCACAACTAAGAACAAGCGGGCAAAGACGTAGCAGGAGGCACAAAGGGCCGCTACATTCAAAAATGGACCGAAGAGGAGTAAACCGAGGGGCGCAAGAGGGAGTAACCCGTATGAGTCTAGAAGCGAGAATTCCAGGTCGGTCTCTTTGAGCAAGATGCGCCGCAAGGAGCTGTCAAGCCGAACCATTTGCAGAAGTCTACCCGTTCGGGTTTGCAAGTGACAGCCTCTATCGTAGTGTTGGGCCAGCTCGTGTTCGTCGAACTCAGGAAATATGAACTGTCGAAGCTTCTGTTGCAGCCACCGCACAGCAGAACGAAAGCACTCAACATTACTGGACCCTTGGAAGAAATGGTTTATGAGCTTCTGGGCCAGAGCGGTTGTCACTAAAGATGTGGCATAAAAGATTGCGGTACCCGTAAGAACGAAGCACGAAAATCTCCAAATCCATTTCTCGACGACTGTTGGGAAAACATAGTTGAGAGCTGCAAGGTAGATACTTCCATATGCGGCAGGTACGAAGCAGGCTGCCGCGCAGATGAGGGGGTGCGTACTGATAACTTTGGGAAAATCCATGAGATTGACGTTTTGAACCATTCTGGTAAGAAAGGCTCCTGAAGGGTCGACAAGCCATGAAGGGGAAATGTGGTTCAAGAAATGTTGCATCGGTGGTTGACATAGCTCGAACACAGGCACCTTGTCTTGTCGATTTAAGGCGCATTGAGAGGTAGAATATATGTGAGGTGATCTTGCCGCAACCTTCGCGGAAAAATTAGCTGCCAGTTGGAGCCGTTCAATGTCAGCACCTGTTAAGAAGACATCATAGCCTTTGGATTCGGAATTCAGAGGAGCTTGCGGGTTGGAGTCTTCAAGGAAAGGACCAACGCCGCTGTCTAGGCGCTGGCCGCTGACAAGTCGACAAACAATTTGCCTACTCGTAGTAGGTGAGCATTGTTCCAAGGAACGAAAGTACGGATGATGATGCTTCACTCCCTCTTGATCGATAGAGACCGACTTTAGTAAGGTTGTAATCGGAAAGACATAGCCATTTGGGGATACGTCGGTGACGGAGAGCTCGATGCGACTTGGATCGTATGCTACTTCTCTGACGATAGAGGAGATGTTGAGGTAAACGTGGAAACGAGGTCCTATCAATGCTTTGTCGTATGGTTCATTTTGAAAAGTTGGTCAATCAAGCTCCATCCAAAGCTTTTAGCATCGCATGACTTTTGAAGTGCCAAAGCCAGGAGTTCTGGATCTTTGTCAAATCGAATTATTGTAGGTTCTGGAGCGTTTTGAGGTTTTTGGAACCAGAAGGCGTACATAATCAGAGCACAAAACACATGTACAAGCGTGTGAATTTCGAGGATTGAGATCGGATATCCTGCTGCCTTCCGTTCAATAGCCTGGCCCGCACTCCAAAGTACCTGAAGAATGACCAAAAACTTAGCGAGATTATTCGTCTTGCCTTTGGCTTCAAGTTGCTTTCTCCCAATCTCGCAGAAATGACCATAGAATGCTAAAAACTGGAGACAACTTGGCGTCAGAGTGACAGTGGTTAGTATGTTGTGCAAGTGATCCACTTCAACAGCAAATCCACCCATAGTGGCGTATAATCCGTACTCCATATTGAAACGTTCTTTCACCTATAGCATTCAGGAAGTAAGTTTCAAAAATTTCTTGCAGATCAGGATTTCTTAAGTGGACACGAACCTTACTCGGTGAAGCATCAGCCATTTCGTTCAGCGAACGAACAAGAGCTCTAGCTCTGAACCACTGATAGCAAGCATTGAAAAGAATGATTTCGGGTGCAAGAAGCGCGGTAATCACCCACTTGGCTGGTTTGATCCAGGTGCCGATCCAGAACCCTTCATCGGGAGGAGATACGTTGAGATGGGTAGCTGTGTACACGCACAAAAGCCGAGTAAACGAACAGCTATACAGAAGGCCCCAGGTCCCGCGTGTTTTAGGCTCAGCAACCCAGGACGGAGAGATGGTGGTTTGTAGGTCGGTGAAATTAGTGCCATCACTAGAAGCTACCGCAAGTTGGAAGAGAAAATTGGAGATAAGAAGAAAGAACATCATACGAACTTGGTCGAGCAAGTCGTCATGCGAGCAGACGTTTCTTAGGAAAGCAAGCGACAGGGTGGATGCTTCGAAATATATGAAATTTTAGAAGCCGCCAGTGGCGCCATTGCCAATAATGATTGCTATCTGCACCTAGCCTCAAAGCATGTAAGGGTTTTAGTTGAGAAGTTTTGGCCTGCAAAACCCATAGGGCGCTTGGATCTTGAAGGTATCACGAACCCCTCGTTATCGGAACCAGAACAAGCACCTTGGTCACGTCTGCCACCCATCATCACCATTCTTCTACCAGGCTGAATCAGAATTTTAAGGTGGTATATCAGCAAGCGAGGGAATTCAATGTCAAGCTTTTTGCAATACCCAATACAGAGAGCATTGAAAAGATCAATGCAAAATCCGGGGTATATCTAGGAGCTTTGAAATGAAGATCTGAAGGTATAGCGGACAGCCAGATTTTGACAGAGCATAATTTAATTGAGCGCAACTTGTAGAATGAGCATGTACGGAGGTCGATGCAAAAGATGTAAGCTTGTCAGAATGGAGTGACGAGCAGCGACATTCTGCGTATCAAGAAACCCCAAGAGGAGGCAGTCCAATTGCGACGTACAACATTCAATAGCTCCGATTAAAAAGACAATTTTTGCACGATGACAACCTTGGTGGCGCAAAAGTAGGTAGCCGGAGCTTTGAGGAACAAACTGAAGAACTCGAGAAGAATTTAATTATTCATTGAAGAGCCTAGTCTGTTTCCACAACCCATCTCCACAGCAGCAAGATCTAAGCCCACAATTGCCACGCCCTCGTGGCATTGCTCAGGAACGGGTTTAGCGTCGATCTCCGCTTGCGTAACCTCACGACGACGTCAACACCGAAAGGATCGCAATTAGCCTCTATCGCATCCGTCGCAAGTACCGGTGATGCGCTATACACCTTCTAAGCAGGGTCTATAGCTCCCAAGCAAGTTCTTATTGCACCAAGTGGTGCTCCAAATCGCGATCCTGGCTCGGTCGATATGGCCGTTTATGTCATTGATTGAGGACTCCATCTCGGCGTGGAGTACTGGAGAAGAGGATAAGTTGCCCGTGTCCGGCCCTTTTGAGCGTAGATTATGTTTGTTTTGACTGCGAACTGTCTGTTTCCTAGCTTCTCGTCTATCTGAACTCCAAGTCTACACTGATATTTGAGTTCCGACCTGCTTTGACTGTCCAAAATGCGGTTTCCCTTATTTTTCCTCCCCCTTCTCTCCCTTACCGCTCCCGTCTTCTCACAGTCCAGCACTGCTCCCCCTCCAGGTTACTCTACTAGCATTCCCTCCACCGTCCCCGCCAATCAAACCCTCTCTTTCGGTCGCCACTACGCTGTCCTCAACCTCGACCTCATCAACGGCCTCGTCCAATCTGTCTCCTCCACCCCGCAAGGCCAAACCTTCATAAACTCCATCACCCGTTGGATCTCCGCCGTCCAGGCCCAATCTCCTCCTCCCCTCAGCATCTTCACGCGCATCTACTTCGCCAACACGAAGCGTCCAGAGATCGGGCCAGACACCCCCTTCGGCAGAACCGTCGCCGCATTGGGAAACATCACAGAGTCCTCTCCCACCGGCCAACTCTACCCATCCTTCAAACCCCTCCCAGACTACGACGTCGTCTTCCCAAAGACACGCTACTACGCCGGCGCCGGGAACGAGCTCGAAGAGATCCTCAGCAGCCAGCACATCGACACCGTCGTCCTCTCCGGGATCCGCACGTCCGGCGTGATCCTCAGCACGACGTATCGCCTGTTCGACCTCAACTACAAGGTCTACGTGATCAGCGACAACGTGATCGAGAGCCCGCCCGACAAGCCGGGGATCAATGCCGCGATTTTGGAGGGGATCATTCCGAAGCTGCCGGCGGATGTGATTAGTCTTGAGCAGGCTATTGCTGCGTTGGGGAACTCTGGCCCGGCCATCTACTGAGCTTTTGATATAGTCTCGCAATAATCATAATATTGTACCTCCTTGTTTGATGGAATCAGATCCCGATCCCAAAATCCCCACTCATCGCCCTTCCATCCCATGAACCTTCACCAGCCTCACACATAAATGGTCCATGAATCTCCTGAAAAAGTCGATCCGTAGCTCCAATACACCTTTTAAACCCATGTAACGATCCTCCTCATGCAGACTTTACAACTCGAGCCCCCTCACGCCTTACATTCAAGCCTCTATTCGTCAGAGACCTCTAACGATGGACGCCGCTCCGTAGACGCTGAACTAAGACCATCTTGCGAATGACAGTTCATACAGCAGTGGAGAAGGGACGATGATGATAGCAATAGAGACATCTTACTCGCAGAACTCGACTATTTGTGGGAAACGCCATATGGATAGCCAAAATGGGAGTCGGAGACTGCGGAGAGGGAGGGATGGCTGTACGTATGGGAGCGGTGATGGGATGAGCGAAGGCGTAGAGCGTAGCTGGTCGTGTTGAATAGAGCTCTATGAAGAAAATTTTGAGAGGACCGGGGATAAAAGAGTCCACTTTTCTCTCTACGACGCCACAACGCCATGCTAAACCAAGTACCTCTATCTAGCCCTTTGTAGTATACACAGATGATGAAATATCCTGACCCTTGATTTCCCTTCTCTTCTTTAAAGCGCTAATTTCCATTGCCCAACAGCCCACCTAGTACAACCCGACTCACGCCTCCCGCCTCTGCTCTCGCACCTGCTCTGCTCCCCTCTTCGAAATCCCTCACCACGCCTGCGACAATGACTTTTCTTAGCCGAGCATCGGCTTTGGAGAACATTTCCCCGACTGTAGGGGAGCATTGCGAGGGTCCTCCGATCAGATTCAGGATCCTTGTGTAGGTGTCGATCAGCACATCGCACAACGTGGCGAAGGTCTCGTAGAAGTCCGGGTCAAATGGCAGCGAGGGGGTGAGGAGATGCGTATATTCCTCGCCGGGGAGGAGGGTAGAGTCGAGGCTTGGGGCGGGAAAAGAGGTAGTGCTTGAGGTTGTCGGGGTAGGCAGGGGGAAGGAATCAGCGGAAGTATCATCCCCGGTGGCGCTTATTGGGGGACCGATCTCTGATGCTGCAGAGGAAGTTCGACGGCCCTTATTATATGCTGTTCTTTTGAACATTTGCGGTATGCGGGCGCGGGAGAGTGAGGAGGGACCCGACGAGCCATCGGCAGGGTGGATCGACTGGTAGGTTTCGAACTCGGTGAGGAGGGCGTTGAGAGCGCGCAGATACTCGAGGGGAGAGGAGTGAAGGTCTGTGACAGCAGAGAGGGAGAGACCGAGAAGGAGATAATTTGTTGCACGGCGGCCGACGCGGGAGGGTTGGAGGGAAGGGAGGCGGGAGAGGTCGTTGGGGGTGAAGAGGACGGTGTTGAACCAGTGCACTTTACCGGTGTGGGCTTTGCGGAGGTAGTCGAGGGTGCTGATGCGTTTTGAAGCTACGTCGTGGATGTGTTGGTATAGAAGAGATGGGTTCTGTGAGCCACCGGCGGAGATTGTGGTTGTGGGAGCCATGTGGGCGCCGTTTGTATGGTGGGAGCCATACTCTGCGATGACAGCAGAGCGGCCGGCGGGAACGGCTCTGATATTGTTGCCAAATGGAGCGACTATCATGACGGAGGGGGGCTGGTGCAATACATCCGACACGTGGGTGTGGTTCTTGTTGTTAGCTGCAGCGTCCAGATGACTTCGGGAGGAGGGATCGTCGAACAGCAGGGAGGAGCTGGCGCTGACGTTGGGACGGTGCGCAGGGCGAGTATTGGTCGTTCCAGGATCTTTATCGGTAGACTCGTTTCCTTTCTCAGGAGTGGGTGGGAGAGGTCGTTCGCGATGGTTGTCGGATACTAGCCCTCCGATTCTTCTCCCGGGATGTTCGCTGGAATTCTGTTTCAACCTCGTCCGAGATGATAGGCTCGTGGACTCGAAGGAGGTTTGCGTGCTGGCCTTGCTGGACCGACGGGTGCGGGAGGCTGCTGTATGGGGGCGGCCTGGGGTTAGGCTATACCTATCCTTGCCCATGTCGTGCAGAAGGACCCGAGAGGTCCCTGCTATAAAATGCCTTAATTGAAAGTATTCACCCGCACATGCAAGGGACAGAGATGAGGTCAATCTAGAAGTGTAAACTCAAATGCTTCTCGCATCGAAATTCTTGTTCTGAGATGCGGTCACGACTGCCCCCAACCTGATGAATCAAACCTTCCCCTTTCCCTGGAGAACAAGCAAAACTTTAATTCTACGCTTGCTCGCAGGGTCTTGGAAAGTTAGTTCATGTTGATGTGACAGCTACTGCAAAAAGCAAAATGAATGCAGAGGTGCCTGAGCCTGGTCATTGGCCGGTGGATCCGCAAGAAGACGTGTCAATCCAAGATGACCGTATCTGGATAGATGGATGCTTTGATTTTAGTCATCATGGTAAGCAGTTTAAGCCGGTTGGCCACAAAAATCTGACACCGGACAGGACACGCTGGGGCGATGCTCCAAGCTCGACAAAAGGGTAGGCAGCTTCTTGTGGGAGTCCATTCGGACGAAGAAATTCTGGAGCACAAAGGCCCTACAGTGATGAGCCTGGCAGAACGGTTTGTGTGTTTCAAATAAGTACCTATACTATGACTGATGACTGCCTGTCAGCGTTGCTGCTGTCGAGGCATGCCGGTGGTCTACTCTTGCTGTCCCCTACGCGCCATATGTGACTTCGCTACCATGGATATCTCATTATGGCTGTCGATATGTTGTGCATGGGGATGACATTACTTCGGATAGCAGTGGAGAGGACTGCTATCGCTTCGTCAAAGCTGCAGGTCGCTTTATCGTGGTAAAACGAACTCCAGGGATATCTACGACAGACCTTGTAGGTAGGATGCTGCTGTGTACCAAAACTCATTTCATAAGGTCGCTGCCCGATTTGCTTGCCGGAAAGACGGAGGATCCCTTAGCTAAAGACTATATTGAGCGAATCAAGGCTTATGCAACAGATGGGACCGGTTTGCATCCTGGTGCGGAAGTTTGGAGCTGGGATACTTCGAAGACGAACACGTTCAACAGATTAGTGTGCGGGAAAGGTCCTCAAAAGGGACAGCGTATTGTCTATGTTGATGGAGCGTTCGATCTCTTCTCCTCCGGGCACATCGAGTTTCTCCGTCGAGTACATGCAATCGAGGAAGCCGCCCGAGAACGGAAGCAGGACAGTCATGAAGCTATGATGAAACGAGTCGAACAAGCTGACGAACACTTTGGACCCGTCTATATCGTGGCTGGCATCCATAACGACCTTGAGGTCAACAAAGTAAAGGGGTTAAATTACCCTATTATGAACATCTTTGAGAGAGGACTATGTGTTCTGCAATGCAAAGTGAGTTGAAAATGAAGCAAAAATGAAATTTTTACTTATCTTTCAGTACATCCACGCTGTTGTATTTGACGCACCGTTCTCCCCCACGAGAAGCTACCTAGAAGACTTTCCATTCGGAATGCCATCAGTGGTATATCATGGACCAACATCCTTTCTGCCCCTGTTGTTCGACCCCTATGAGGTGCCGAAGGATCTTGGGATATTCAAGCAAATTGAAAGTCATGACTTCAGTCACGTGAACGCTGGCGAGATTGTGCGAAGGATTCTGAAGAGTCGAGAAGCTTTTGAAGAAAGACAGCGGAGGAAAGGGGAAAAGGGAATCGGAGAAGAGGCTGCCAAACGACGAGAAGAAATGGAAATGGCTCTGGAGGCGGAGGAGAAGGAAAGAGCTTTCAAATGAGGGCATCCATACCAAGTTCCATCCAAAAAAAAGAACTAGAAACCTCTCACGGACGAGGTTGATATAGACTCAGGCACCTGCACGACTTAGTAGCGTTCTTAGCTGTAGACACTTGAACAATATAATGGAAATACTCACATTAACTCCTCGATACAAAGGACCGACTTCAAGGGCGATGTTGATTCCCAGGCCGAATAGAACCGTTCAAAGTACCCCGAAGACCTTCTGACAAATATTTTGTCGACCTGTCCTTATGTTGACCCGCGAGCTTAAAATCGATGACACTTCTGGTTCGGGAACCGTCACTTCGGTAGACTGTTTATACAAAGGTCTAATGCGATAAGTCCTGAGTATATACACTGTACCACCAACAGTCTTAATTACTTCATATCGGTCATTTACAACCCGAAGAGATCGCGGTGTCCGCTTCAACAAAGTTTCAGGGATCGGCGAGAACGATGTAGGTGGATCGGACCTTCACGCTCTCCAAACAAGAAAAAATCACCGGTTTGAGAACACCCTTGTTTCAGGCTCTATTACATTGTGAAGTCTATGCAAATGTTCGACAAGGGTATCTGGTTGCACATTAGTCGGGTTGGAATACATCATGAAAACCAACTCACTCTGAAGGGAACCCTTGATCTTCGGCATCCAGCATCTTGTACTCATGAGCCGTAGCATTCTGTCCCATAGCTGCAGGAGTTGGTGGTAGTCCATTCTCCCCCAACACACTCTTTCCCACCGCCGTATTCGCAAACACTGCAGTCAACCCTTTTTCCTCCCCATCCTGCTTAATCTGAACAAGCTGCTTCGTTCCTGCATCCCCTATCTGCAGTATGTCCTCCTTCGGCATTGCTGCACTCCCCACCGTCAGAAGGCCCACCACATCCGCCTGACTGACTACGCTTTGTCGAGGATAGCTTCTTCGGACATCACGCTTCCAGTACGGATTATCAGCTATGTCACCTGCTGGGATGGTGACAGGGTCATCGTAGAGCTCGGGAGGATTGGCGCCTGGTGGTGGGTTGCGGAATTGAGGGTTGAGGGGCACACCTGTGGACCGGTCGGGGTCGACGGCGAGTATGCGGCGGATGCGTTCCCATATGCCGTGGGATTGAACTGTGTATTTCTATAGAGCTGTAAGCTCGAGCTAGGTCTTTGCGAGATTTAGGAGAGGTACTTGATTGACTGGAAAGGTTCTGGAGGCTTTTTGAGCTACTTTGGCGGCGTGTTGGCTCGCCATAGCGTTTGGAGAGGGAGCTTAGTTGCTAGTGACCATGAGTGGGTAGGTTATCATTTGCGAATAATTTGGCTAGCCGGGTTCAAAGACTCGCCATGTCTTCAATAAGGCTAACGATGTATGAACCGTGAAGTGTCTTTGAATTGCAACCGCTGGAGTTCCTCTAAGCAGACTAAGGAAAGCGGTTTGGGAGCGCTGTACCTATCTAGGCCGCTTCCGGTTGGGGTTGCCAACTCCTCTTCGGGCAACATATGCCAGCTTGCTATTTTTCAGTCGCAAGGCTACCAGCCGTACTACCAACTGTCTACTCGACCACGAAACGGCTCGACGACCTTCCGGAAGAACTGGAGCAGCTCAGGCCGGCCAAGGTGCTCGACACACTGTTCTGCTGTTTCCTCCAAGCAGGTGGCAGAAGCCACCAAGCTGCCGACGATGCCCTTCCGACTCAACCTGCCTCCTCTCACCCGAATACTCTTAGTGACATTGGTCGGACTTACCTTTCTATATAATCTCGCGCGGTTCAGACAAAACTCTTCTACCCCACCAAGTCAGCGCGTCAGAGGCAGTGTGCCTTTTCTCGCTCTTGTTCCCGCTTCGAGTCTATTGAACCCGTGGACTTTCTTGACGACAACTTTCGTGGAGCAGAATGTCATCAACCTACTCATAAATGGCGCTGCCGTCTTTTATGGCGGGAAATATCTTGAAAGAGCATGGGGCTCGAATGAGTTCGGGAAAGTCCTACTGGTTGTGATATTAATACCCAATCTTCTAGCAACGCTCGTGTACATCATCTGCAGCGGGCTAGTCGGCATTCCAATGATAGCCCAGACTACGATCTGCGGCGGAATATCGCTACAGGCAACCTTTCTAGTAGCATTCAAACAGCTCGTCCCGGAGCACACAGTGACAATTCTGAAAGGTCTGATCAAAATGCGGGTCAAACATTTTGTCGCGCTATTCCTGCTTGCTAATACTCTGTCTGGGATTTTATTCGGGACTGATACGGCTGCTGTATTGGCGTGGCTAGGTGTGCTGACCTCGTGGACCTATCTCAGGTTTTACAAGCAGCAGCCAGACCTTTCGATGGCTAGCACAAGAGGTCACGAGCTCAGAGGAGATGCCAGTGAAACGTTCGCTTTTGCAATGTTCTTTCCAGATATCATGCAGCCCGCTATCGGCGCCGTGTGCGATCAAATATACATCTTCTTGGTCAACGTCAAGATCTGTACGCCTTTCTCGAGTGAGGACATCGAAACTGGAAACCAGCAAGCGGCAGCTCGGGGGGAAGCTGGACTGCCCAGCCTTCTCAACAATACTGGTAGGGGCCGAGGTATGGGCAAGCGGGAGGAAGCTGAGAGAAGGCGAGCACTTGCGTTGAAAGCACTTGATCAAAGGCTGAGCTCGGCGAGCGCCTCCAAAGCAGCGCCACCGGCAGCGACGGTTGCACCAACAGCGCCTTCTGAGCACGCTGCTCTTGGAGGTACGGACTTTACGCCTGACGAGGGGGAGTCGAGTCGGACATGATTGTATGCTGAGTTTTTCTGACCAAGTTTTTGTCAGATTGGTGTCTGCTGATTCTGAATTTGGGGTTTGGCTGCGTCATAGCGATTTAGCTCACTGGATACCCTATGTTCGGCACAAATGGCTTACCGGCGTTTCCTCACACCCTCACAATGTCGAGGATTTGCGTTCTTGAGTGCATATAGGTCTATTCTGGCGTTCAAGATACATATACAGACTTACAATCCCATGTTAAAGCGATAAGATGACAGACTCGGCTCTCTGCCCAAAGAGCCACGTTCTTTACCTCATGTCCAAACATCAAACGTGAGTATGTCGCCAGATAGGCCCAGGCCAAGGGAAGTTGGCATCAGCCAGGGGTACGCCCACCGTCACCAGGAAGACTGCCGCGAGATGGCATAGGGGTAAGAGTAAGAGACTGATAGACCAGCATAGGCTGATGTTGGCTTTGGTGTATTGCCCTAAGTCTCGATCGAGAAGTAGAAGCAAATCATGATTCCAACAGTGGACGATGGCGCAACCTGTTGGATGGCACAGATTCCTCAAGCCACGCTTCTGGTTCCATGCAAGTCTTGGCAAGAGTAACCGCAAATCTCACGATCCGGAATTGTCGACTGGCCCTCTCTTCCATCAAGGAGGAATCCAAAACTGCTTAATGATGCAATTCCTGAGATGCTCGCGTGCTCATTTACCGTAAGGGGTCCCGTTTGCATACGAAGGGCCAATGATCTCGTTGATTGATGGAAAGGCCCTGGTCGAGCGGTGTATGACATTGAAAGGAGCGACCCACCAGCCTTGCGCGGCCGCGCGGACTCCCCGGGAGATCCTTCCAGCTAATTGAGGGAGCACCCAACCCATCGCTAAGCTACCTATCTTCCAACGACTTCATACTCACTGGAAAGATCTCGACCTCTCTCTTTCACCCTGACTCTACACTGTGGAAGTTGCTTCTACTCTTTGTGGACCGACCGTATTGAGATGAAATCCAATATTCGACCACGTTTGATCAGTCACTAAAAGCGCCGAACGTCGTCTTTTGAATATTTGAATCTCTCGTTTGATACCTGATTTTCGGCGCAGCGGGCCTGCACATCAACCTCTTGACAGTTCATTTCGTGCGCGCTCTCAATCTTTCATCGCTTACCAAAAGCAATAATCGACAATCGATCCCATGACCCGACCACGATTGAAGTGAGAGCTTGGGGGACCGCACGGAACACGATTCCCGCCTACGTCATGTTCGCAACGCCGTATACTTTGATTATCACACTTGCCGTGTCAAGCATACTTTTCTTTGGGTGGGAATTAGGGTCGCCACGTTTTAGCAGTCTGGTGTCAACTTCGACAGACGATGATGCTCTGCGATTTGTCGTTTTCGGAGATTCATGGGTCGACAATGGCCTCTACAGTTTGGCACAGTCTTCTAATTTCCGTCTCAAGTTCTCCTTAGGTCAACACGAAGGCCGGCGGAAAACATGGGTAGACTATTTGTGCGACAAGGTGAGCGTCGTGATCGACATGCCAAACATTTCTGGCTAATCTGCATAGCTTGCCTGCAAGCATGAGAATTTTGCGAACTCACCCAGCGGTGCGCCGAACACAGATGGGTTTTCTGGCGTCTTCGTTGACAATACTCTCCACAGCTCGGACTTCCATGTGCTGGGTGGACCGGATCAACGCCGAGCAGATCTTGCAACTCAGCTTCAGCAGTGGAAACAAAGCCTAGAGTCAAAGGCACTTTCCGCCCAAAGCCAGCAAATTCGTGAAGACTGCTCTATTTTTGTCCTTCAATTTGGCTTGTGGGATATCTGGAGTTCAGCTGACAAGAGTAAGGAAGATGCAAAGTTCATCATGGATGAAAGCATTAATGGAATCTTCCAAAACCTTGATCTCCTGGCTGATGAGAAGCGAAATTCTACCACTCTGCGAATTATTCTTGCAAAGGCTCCTGACGTTACCTTCTTACCAGGCTACGCCAAAGGTAATGTTGAGCAACGACGTGCTGTGGCACTCACAGATCGCTGGAACACGGTGATGGCCGAGCATGCGGGAGATTGGCGTCGCGGCGAAATCTATCTCTATGACATGAACTCGTTCATTTTAGATCATATTAGGGCATATCAGATGCATTCGAAGGGGTTTTCCGACTCGACAGGTTTAGGCTCGCAACCATCGGTGTTTGGCAATGTTGAGCACCCTTGCACACCAGCTTCCGAACCTAGGCGCAAGATGGCTGAAACTAGCTGCAGCAGCCCAAACGAGTTTCTGTTTTTGTAAGTATAGGATTCTCCCACGCTTTCATGGCTTCGCTGACGGTAGCAGGGATGACTTCAATCTGGGACCTAAAGCGCATGAACTAATTGCGCAGGAAATCTTGACTGATCTCCAATCGCAGTCGGCACGCTGGATCAATGACTGCAAAATGAATCAGCATCGTTCACCCTGAACAGCTTGCACTGTGATCATTTACATGAACCCTTGCAAGTGTCACACGCGGTTCCGTGTCACTGGTTCCGTAGCCGCCATGGTGGGCGAACCTCAAAACCCGCGGTCAGTGCGCTGCCGCTGGTGGATGCTTGACTTACCTCCTGACCACTTGGGTCACGTCAAACGGCATTACCCAGCTTGAAAGCTTTACCGGTATCGCGACAGAAATGCGCCCCAACAACAAAGAGGTCTTCGATGTTTTCGAGGGAGGCAGCAGCTGACGTCGAACCTCCCGAAACAGGGACTGATTAGCTGTTTTAAATATTGGAAAGATATCAAGAAGCTCATTGCTTACCTCTACATATTACATCCGATATGTGCATGCCATTTTGGCTACCTACGGTAAAGTGGATCAGGTGGAAGTGGCAAATTGTGGAATGTGCAAACTGAAAATAATACATTAGCAGTCTCTATCAAGGTTTGGATTCTAATCTGCTACCGTTTGTTTCTTTGTTCGCGCCTACATTCCTCGTGGCATTGTTGCAGGCGCTCCGTGATTGGATGTCTCATAAACTACGGCTCGTCGGCATGTTCCCGCATTTTGGAACCGCAAACAAAGAACGTGCAAGGCTGAGCTAAAACCTCAGTCGGTCGATCTCAATAATCCGCTTGCGAAGATACTTTCGGCTTAGATTGTTTGCAAGGTGGTCTGTAAGTACGAAAGACAAAGGAGTAGGACGGCTATGAATGAAAACCGCAATATCGCCACAAAGCATTTCTCCCTGCCTTACCTCCCATTCGCTCTATCAAGCTCACGATACCAGAGCATTTTTCTCTTCAAAGGACTTCTTTGCGGTCATTCTTGTCTCTTTGAGATTTCTTTCAATGTCCATTCCATCTATTTCTTGGAATCGAATATTACCGCGGCCTTCGGCTTTCCATCATGACCAAAGTGAAGATCGTTTTGGACGGCGCAGCAGCTCCCTCCTACAACATCATCTTGTGTTAATAGGGAAGCCCGACAGATTAAACGAAAATCACAACAATCGAAGGAGCACTATCCAAGGCATTCCCGTATGCGAGGCGCCGCGGTCTGGTCTTCCTTATACACCATACACCAACTCGGAAAACACGCACGGTGCTAGCGATCTTCCTGAAGATTTTCTGAGATTTAAGCGGACAGCATCCTTCATGGCAGAAGATTCAAGCCCGAGAGACGCATCATCCGATTCTACTGGTAATTCCACGGCTGAGCCAACTAACCAGTTCTGTCTTTGCCAGCCAGACCCGAAGATACCTCGGCCAAGAAACGGTACGGTTTGTTGTCTCCTTTTCTTGCAGACAAAAAGCATTATCCTTGCGTCTTTTATGGGACGTATTTGTTGAACAAAGTTAATGACATTGATAGCTTTCATTCTTTATCGTCAGCATCACCAAGCCGCGGTTGTTGCCCAACATCCCGGTCTTGCAAACCCTGAGATTTCGAAGATCATCGGCGAGCAGTGGAGAGCGCTTCCAGCAAAAAGCAAAAACGAATGGAAAGCTCTCGCTGAGGTTTGTAAACTTTGCTTTCGTCACCTTGTAGTTAATGCTGACATCTTGAGTAGGAAGAAAAGGCCCGTCATCAGCAGCAGTATCCTGACTATCGCTATCAGCCTCGCAGGTTCAATCGCAACGGTCAAACGGGTGGCCCAGCGCCGACATCTAATGTGGCGACAGGAAACTCTAGCAATTGTGCAAGGTGCGGTGGAAAGGTTATGAACCCTCCAGTGACACCGAACACACCTTCAAGCCCCTCTACTCCTGTACCACCTCTGCCTCCAATGTCCGCTGTTAGTAATGGACCGATGGACCATTACGGGTCATTCTCTCGAAATGGAATTCCCGCTCCGAGACGGCCTCTTGGCTATGCTCAACAAAGTCCTCCGCCACCATTGCCCCACAGGCAGATGGAGGAACCATATCCACCACATCAACCTCAATTAGATAACATGCAGAATAGTTATCGCGACTATCCTTCAACGCCTATGTCACCGCACGTTAAACGGCGGCGATTCAATGGAGACAATGTCTACATACCGGCCAGAGGCGAGCCTAATCCTCAGTCACCATATGGCTTCCCTCGACGCCCGTCTCTTCCCCATCCTGAAGCCATACACCCACGGCCTGAAGCAGTCCATCCACGACCGTCAATCTCAATGGCTCCGCCGACTCGTGCTGCCCCTCAAACCCGATCTCAAGTCAGCCAGGATCCTAGCTTGACGTTACCGCCACTCAAGACCGATAGTGCAGGTCAGCCACAGGCGAGAAATGACAATCTGGATACAGTCATTTCTTCACTACCTGTCATTAATAAAATTAGACTTCTGTCCCGAGTGGCACCACCTCTCCCGCAGTCAGGTTCGTCGTCAGACGCGCGTGGTGCCATCCTAGCAGTCGACGGTCAAGACATGGACACCGCCCGCAACCTTGCAGACAACATCGCAGAATTCCTCTCGAAGGCCGGATCCTTCTCCGTCAAAGTCTTCACTGGCCTAGACCTCACCATAGCGGAGTTTGCCGATGCCGAAGACCAAGACCCAACAGTCAACTACCTCCAGGCAATTTCTAAATGGCACAGCTTATCCCGAGAAATGGTCAAGTTCATTACACCTAAATCGACAGCTGTGGCAGCTTCTTCATCTCCGATGGAAATCGATGACAGCGGTGACTCCCAAAGCGCCGTAAGCCCAAAGACAATGGTCCCCCACACTCAGGACGCATTGGCAAATAAGCCAGGCCCTAACCCGGCAGAAAAAGGCGCCTCGATTCCCATTGCACTCGTTGCCCGCTACCAACTAAGCAACGTTGACAAAGCTGCTCTATCAATACCTATCAAAGATGCCTATGGTCCGCTGGAGCACTGGCAGTGGGCGGCCGCGATCTGGCGCGGATGCGTGGGGCCCGACGTGACCGTGGTAGTGAGAGACTGCGATAAAGATGAGATCGAGAGGCATGGCGGCGGTATGCCTGTCGAGACCAAGTTGGCAGACGCGAGGACTATCATTGTGCGAAGGGCTAAGGGAGAGGGTGAAGGCAGGCTAGATGAAAAGGCACTGCGTAGGGTTGGCTTCGAGATTGAGGAGCATTTGAGAAAGTGAGAAATGGATACCTGTCAAAATTGGAGGTCGGAAGACTTTGTAATTTGTTGCACGTACTACAACTTCACCATCTGTATAATTGAACAAATATTCTTCGCGACGCTCATCCAATTATAGATCGTTCTCTAGATCATAGGGATGATAAAGGTAGCTTGTTTTCAGTGGTCACATGACTGCTTTGCCCTAAGCCCTAGCTTCCCTTCACAGAAGCTTGGCACTAAGCAGCGGCACAACAATCCATTGAAACTTCCCTTGTACTCGACCAAGCTTTTCAAACTCTTCAATTCAACCCATCACAGGGAGCAAAATTTCGATATGGTGAGCTGAAGCTCTAACCCCTCGCAAGGACTCTTCAAGAGTACTTTGCACCTCAATGGCTGGAACTCCGCGCCGCGAAAGCGCTCACGAGTTCCGTAGAGTAAAAAGAGACCTATTGGTGAACAAGATTCGCTAACGGTTTCTTTTCTCAATGACAGCCTCCAAAAGGAAGAAAAGCGGCGCCAGCGCCCTTCCCTCAGGGGAGAGCCGGTGGGACCAAGAAAGCTGCAAAGGTTTGTCCTAATCCTCTTTGCCTATCACCCGCAACGTGGGACCGACTTGTTGTGTACTAATACGAGAGCTCCCCCGCAGAATCCTCTGCTCGAGAAGCGTCCCCGAAATTTCGGCATTGGCCAAGACGTCCAACCACGCCGCAATCTCTCGCGTATGGTGAAATGGCCCGCCTACGTCCGTCTCCAGCGCCAAAAGAAGATCCTCAACCTCCGGCTCAAAGTGCCCCCCGCCATCTCGCAATTCTCTCACACCCTCGACCGCAACACCGCCGCACAGTCCTTCAAGCTGCTTAACAAGTATCGCCCAGAGACCAAGGCCGAGAAGAAGGAGAGATTACACAAGGAGGCTACGGCCGTGGAGGAAGGGAAGAAGACGGAGGATGTGAGCAAGAAGCCGTATGTGGTCAAGTATGGCCTGAACCATATTGTCGGGCTGGTCGAGAATAAGAAGGCTGCTCTAGTCCTCATCGCAAACGATGTTGATCCTATCGAGCTCGTCGTCTACCTCCCTGCGCTGTGCCGGAAGATGGGCGTTCCATACGCGATAATCAAGGGCAAGGCCCGTCTCGGGACCGTCGTGCACAAGAAGACCGCAGCGGCACTGGCAGTTGCAGAGGTGAGGGGAGAGGACAAGTCGGAGCTGAGCAAGCTAGTCAGTACGATCAAAGAAGGGTACACAGATAAATATGAGGAGAACCGGAGGCATTGGGGTGGAGGGATTATGGGTGCAAAGGCCGTGGCAAAGAAGGAGAAGAAGAGGAAAGCATTGGAGAGCGCCATCAAGATCTAGACGTCTAGTGGTATTCCAACAGGGCCCAAACCGTGGCCAGTAGCATACCCAATCCGCAGTCCCGGCATCAGCGTATGTTATTGCCACTATGCCGCGCCAAAACAATAGCATTTCGCGCTTCGAATGAAATATTCACCCCCCAGAATTCTTCTTCTGCCCCCAGCCACATCACCGTTCCTTCACTATCACCGCAACCCCAGCATCCCTAACAACATACGGGTCCCCATGCGTTTTGGTCTTGGTCCTGTTTGCCAGCACAGCACAACACAATCCATCACCATCAAATCCAGAGCTCAACTTCAATTCTATGCCTGAATGTCAAAAAGCTAATATCAGCATGTTTTCATTGGCTCGTTGCCTAGCCCCTATGCAGGCTCTCTCCTCTCCTCGCAACGCATGCTCAACCCCCCCCCCCCCCCCCAAACCAAACACCGTTTCTATTACCCAAGTTCATTGCTTACCTCATTACGACCCAAAAAGCAGTGAGGTATCTTAAAAAACGCGCAAGAGCCCTGCCAGGGCTGGGATTCATAATGGTAAACCCCTCGTGCTGAACTGCAGTATACTGTTTGTTTACCCCCATTCCCCGAATTTAACGCCGAACAAATGCGCTTATGCAAATATCATGATCGTCGTTTCTCAACATGTGGATAATTGTGGTAAGTTTGGTTGTGCATTCGTCGTCAGTGCTGTGCCGGTCTTGACAGGCCTTGTCTCATCTGCATACACCATCGTTAGCCCGACGGTTTTCTCAACTTGACGTTGTAAAAAAAAAGGAGATCGGCGCAACATACCTTCATTTGCTCAATCCTAGCCTTCAACTGGCTTGTAACCTCTGCCGCCCTCTTCCAGTTCTCCGCCGGCTCCTTTCCTCCTTCTTCCCCTCCCCCACCCTCTGCATTCGCACTCCCGTTCCCATTCCCATTTCTCCTTGTCGGACTTCCCCTCCCCATCTCGCTTCCCAGCCCGCTCCCAGGACTGATCTTCCTCCTCCCTGCTCCCGGATTCTCCTTCTCCTCGCTCGGACTCATCTGGAAGCTCCGCGGCCGACTCCCGCCGCCGCCCCCGCCCGTCCTGTCACTCCCCGTTCTGCTCATCGGCCTCGAATGCCCGTTCACCTCGGCATACACATCCGCAGATTTACCCTCACTGTGCGTCGGGCTCAACAGCCCGCCTCCCATGCTCAGATCTTTGCTGTCGCGTCCGAGACTTTCTCGCCCTAGGCGGCCCATTTCCCGTTTCAGTCTCTCAGAGTCTTTGCGGATGGCGTCCATGTCAGACTGGAGAGTTTTATTTTCTTCTCTCGCCCGCACGAGCTGTGCCTCTTTGGCGCGGATCTGCAAGACGTCGCGCGTGTGGTCTTCAATGAGCTGCGCGTTCTGGTTCTGGAGCTCGGACACTTCGGCGGTGAGGCGGGTGGTGGTGGATCGGAGGTCTTCGGTGAGGCGCGTGAGGCGGTCCTTTTCGAGGCGGAGTTCTTCGAGTTCGGCGCGTTCGACGGCCGATAGGCCTGATGGGGCAGATATTGGAGGGTTGGAGGTATTGGAGGTGTCGGATTGGACGGAGGGGGTGGGATTGTGTTTGCCGAGAGGTCGGGAGGTAAGGGCTCCACGGCCGAAGCCAAGTTTGGGTTGTTGAAGAGGAGGGGAGAGTGGTGTGTCGGAAGGGTCAGGTGGAGAGACGACGCGGCGTTGCGGCGAGGCGGTAGGAGCGGCGATCGCGGAGGGCTTCTTGAGGGAGCCTAGTTTAGAGCCAGGGGCTGCGAGACCAGAGCCGGGTTTGGGCAGGCCACCGCCTAGGCCGGGACGGGGGAGTGTCTTGGGTGCGCCGGATGTTGGACGGGGCTGAAGGGGAGCGGCGGAGGGAGTTTCTTCAGAGGCTGGTGCAGGTGGAGGAGCGGATACTGTTGGAGTTGGCTTCTTGAGGCTTGGGCCGCCGGGTTTCTTGGCTCCGCCAACCACTTTCTTGCCTACAGCTGATGTAGCGCTCTTCGCGGCAGGCTGGGCGACGGGCTTTGGTCTATCCTTAGCTTTCACCTGTGCCTGCTCAAAGTATTCTTTAATCTTGGTTTTGCGCACATCGTCTAAGCCGTCAAGATAGGGTGTCATGGCTCTTTCGCCAATAATCTTCATGAGAGTGCCCAGGACTTCGGCTCCTCCAGAACGGGTCGCTTCGACAGAGTCGGTCAAAAGCTTCTTTCCTGCATCCGCGATAGACTTCTGCTCTGTCTTAGATGGGACGTCCCTCGTATTTCTGAGCATTCGAACCAAAAATTTCAGGGTCTCTTGCTTGACGTTGGGATTTTTGTGCGATAGGAAGCTTAGTGTCTCCTCGAGGCAATCTGATAATGAAGTAGACGAGAATACAGCATCCAGTGCACTTCCAAGTGCATCAGTCACAGATTGTTTCTTCTCCTTCAGTCTTTCAAACATCGGCGCCATGCTCATTGCTCGGTATTTTGCGTAACCTTGCCTTAGACCAAGCGCAAGCTTTTCAGTGCAGTTGGCCGCGACAGTAACGACTGCGATATTGGCATCTTTCATGCATTTCGCGAACGCTCGAACCAATTCATCGAATGGGCCATCTTTGATTCGAGGGGTGTTCAGTACGTTGTATAAGGCGTCCAAAGCATCTTTCCGGTCTTTCCATTTCGGAGAAGCGAGATTCTCGTGGAGATCTTTGGGTATCTTGGGGAACACATCGACTGGCTCAGCGAGATCGAAGGCGTCAACTTCCTCTCCTCCATCATCAAGCTCCCCGCCGGCTGCTGCCTCATCTTCCCCTGCTGCAGACTCTGTCACAACAGCCATCGCGGCCTGCTGTTCCCGAGTGAATCGTTCTTGCTTAGGCGATGGCTCTTCCTTGACTTTCTCAAACAACTTTTCGAGGTCTTGCTGTTGAACTGGCTTCAAATCGTTCCAAAATACAGCCTTCATGGCTTCTTTCAACCATCTGTAAAGCTCGACCGTAAGGTTTTGCCCCTCTGTTCGTACATTTTTATCTGCATGACCAAAGACTTTTGGGAGGATTTTCAAGGTCGGCTTGTATTCAATGACCTTGCAGCCAAAATTGTGGTAGAGGGCGGCAAGTGCAGCAAGCGTAGCGGCAACGACTTTAGGTTGTTTATGGGACAAAGCTGGAAGCATGTTTTCAATGACAGGTTCTGACTTGTCCAATTCGACATAGAGCAGAAGCGCTTCAAGCGAGTTGGCCTTCGCGGCTGGCTTGCTCGATATTAAGCCTTTTTCGCATATCGGCGTAATTGTGAGGCTTCTCGTCCTTGTAGCCGCTTGCTGTCCACCATATTTCAGGAATGCGCACAGTGCAGCCAAGCCATCCACCTGCGCAGCGACATTTGAGTCTCCTGCCGCGCCTTTCCAAAGGCCAGGATCTTGTAGGAAGGGGGCAAATGCTGGGTCTGATTCATCGGGGGTACGCTCGAACTGCTTTGCTGCGGTCTCATAGCCCCCTTTGCGGGCCTTCCAATTCTTATGCGTAAACTGATCTATGAGCGGTAATTGGGAGAAATCCTCTTCTTGTTCGGCCATACTGGTCCGAAAAAGGCGCTGGGTAATGTTTCGAAAAGCGTGCTTCCCTGGTCGTTTCGATCTGAGCGGCGTGTCAGTAAACATTTGCGCATGGAGGATTCATGGCAGAGAACAGAAGAACCAAAAAGGTGATACGGATAGACTCTAAGCTCTTTGACAGCGGGCATCTTTAAGCGCATTAAAACGAGAAGGTGCACTGGACTCACCTTCAGTGTTGTTTCACAGTACATTCACTTTTCGGTCGCTTAGAGGCGGAACGGGACTTATTCGAGTTCGATGAATCTGTAAAGTGATGGATCCGAGATAGACGCGACAGAATGCGTTGGCACTGAATGCTCAATTACTAGTCTTTGGGCTCGTTTTTCAAGTTGGTTGCGGACGCGTGAACGTGCGTGGGCAAAGAGTCAACAGTGACGATAGGCTGCAGAATTGGCCATTGCTCAGGTAACAGGGGTCCCTGGAGAATAGCGAGCAGCATTACAACCGTCAATCCACCGCATGAATAATGTTGGCAACGACCACTCCAGTCACCTCCTACATTCACTTACTCCTCTGATAGCTCTTACCTCACCTTTGTTCGCGTCGCATAATCTCGAGGTCTCTTATTCCTTTCTTCGCGACCGCTCTCTACCACCGACTTGTCCATCAATTTCCAAGTTTCACTTTCATTGCCTCGATTTTAAAACGACTTTCTACTTCCAACAAAGCACTGCGGAGCCTTAAAATCAATAAAAAGCTAGGTCATATGGGGGAGGGCTCGATGCCCGGAAGAAGATAATGATCTCCACTACCTCAAGATGAGTGGATTTCTCACCGACAGGCAAGCTGATGAGCTGTGTGAAGCCCATGCAAGTGCAAGTCGGCTTTTAGCTAACAGCACCCCAGGCACAGATGTGTGATCGCTTATTTCCAGTCCGTCGGGCTCATGAAAAGCGCTGCGGCGCTGCGCGAAGAAGCTAATGTGGGAGCGAACTTCGACGAAGCAACGGCAAAAAAATTCGCTGGGGTCCTGGAGAAGAAATGGACTTCGAACGTTCGTTTACAGAAGAAGATCATGGAGTTGGAGGGAATAAATCAAAAGCTTCAGCGTGAACTTGAGTCTGCCACTCCCCTTGGAACGAGCCGTAAGGTGGACCCAGCCACATGGTTACCGCGCTCTCCCGCCAGGTACGCCTTACAATCGCACAGATTGCCTGTCACCGCGGTGGCATTTCATCCTGTATTCTCCTCTTTAGCGTCGGCCTCCGAAGATACAACCATCAAAATATGGGATTGGGAATTGGGAGAACTGGAGCGCACCCTCAAAGGACACACCAAGCCTGTCCTCGATGTGGACTTTGGCGGACCCCGAGGAGGAACGCTACTAGCGAGCTGCAGCAGTGATCTTACAATCAAACTGTGGGACCCAAGTGACGAATACAAGAACATTCGAACACTCCCTGGCCATGATCATTCCATATCATCCATTCGGTTCATACCGTCCGGGGCAGCAGGAAGCCCACTATCCGGAAATCTTCTGGTATCGGCTTCTAGAGATAAATCATTAAGAGTATGGGACGTTACAACAGGGTATTGTTTGAAGACTCTCCAAGGACACTCCGATTGGGTGCGGGCCGTTACACCTTCTGTGGACGGTCGATGGCTCCTGACAGCGGGGAATGATCAAATCCCGCGATTATGGGATGCAAATTCTGGTGAGGTGAAAATGACTTTTCTTGGTCACGAACACGTCATTGAATGCGTTGCTTTTGCACCCAGTACCGCCTACGGGCACCTGGCTGGCATGGCAGGCTACAAGAAACGACCACCAGCGAGCAGCAGCGGAGAGTTCCTCGCCACAGGAGCTAGAGACAAGAGTATCAAAATCTGGGATAACCGAGGCACCATGATCAAGAACCTCGTGGGCCACGACAATTGGATCCGGGCATTGGTTTTCCATCCTCGCGGCAGATACCTCCTTTCTGTTTCCGATGATAAAACCATCCGTTGCTGGGATCTTTCTCAAGAATGCAAGTGTGTCAAAACGCTTGACGACAGCCATGGTCATTTCGTTAGTGACATTCGGTGGGCGCCTGACATTCCCCCTCAGCCGGTCACAAATGGTGAGATGAACGGTGCTGTTAATGGCTTTACGAAGAAAGAAGACAATGATAGTGGAGGCAGGACACGCTGCGTCATTGCTACAGCGAGTGTTGACTTGATGGTTCGCGTATTCGCCGGATGAGAAGATTTGGGAGTCGAGAGTATCAGAAAGAATCCATGACTGACGGAGGCGTAAGGTGTCAAGGTATGGTCCGACAGCGGACCTCCAAGCGTTGTATCTATGAGGTTATGCTCTAGAATTGCACAGTCTGCCCAGTGGCATCTCGAGAGGGAATGGCCACACATGGGAATACAATCAAGATTTTCGTTTTGTCGTCAGTGACGTCTCTACAGGCCATAATCTGTTTCAGTCGTTCTAGATATCAAATGCCATCGCTAGAAGTCATCTCATCTCTGCCGTCAGTGCCCTGATCCCAGAAGTCGAATAGCCGGAAAGAGCCGGGATGCGCCCCTGCGGAATGCCTCCGCATCTTACCTCGGCCAGCGGATCAAAGATAGAGCTTCATTGAGCAAACTACAGCATAGGTATTCTCAGGCAGGCGCTGCAATATTCTCCTTCCCTTTGATCTTAAACTTCGTCTTTGTCTTCCTAATAACTCATGGAAGGCCCACCTTTGGAAGACGTCCATCTGGCAAGATGAAGCTACCAACAGATATCCCCCGCCATCTTTATCGCAACTGTCCAATCAATCGTCTCGTTGCAGCTCGCAGATACGCGACATCTACCCAGCTCCAGCCCCAGCTTCGCACAGCGCTCTTTCTGCCTGGTCATGGGTCGCACCGGGTGGCCATGACTGCTCCCTGGCTGGAGGCTTTTCCGTCTATCGTAAAACCCTTCCTCGAAGAAACAGATAACATACTTCAAGTCCCTCTCTCCCGCACTATTTACGACGGCCCCAATGAAGTCCTCAATACGACTGAAAATGCACAGCCAGCCATCATGGCGGTGAGTCTTCTCATCGTGCGAGTCCTCGAGGAGGGATTTGGCTTCAAAGTAACAGAGAAGGTGAATGTTACATTAGGGCATAGTCTAGGGGAGTACGCGGCGCTGGTGGCGGCAGGTTATTTGGAATATGCGTTCGCTTTGAAGACTCTAAGGGGCAGAGCGGAGGTCATGGCTGAGTGTACGAGGAAAGCGAGAGAACAGAGCGGAGGGGAGAGATATGGAATGGTTGCCCTGGTGTGTGAGGAGGCGCACTTGGAGGGGCTGAAGAAGACCATACAAGAATTCCTTGGGCATGGGAGTCCAGGCGCCAAGGATGACTCGAGCAACCAGGCGCCCGCGATTCAGCAGGTGCTTATCGCGAATGAAAATTCGAAAAACCAGATAGTGCTGAGTGGGAGTCTAGAGAGGATACGGACGCTCTTGGTGCAGATCCGAGAATTCGGCGGACATGACCCGAGGGCCGTGGAGTTGAAAAGCGAGAGTCCATTTCATAGTCCGATTATGGAGCCTGCAGAGAAGTATATGAGGAGGGTGTTAGAGGAAGGGGAAGTCAAATTTCCTGGCCATATGCCTTGCGTGTCGAACGTGTCAGCACGACCTTTCAAAAGCCGAGAAGATCTGAAAGATTTGTTGAGCAGACAGTGTGTGCAGACGGTCAAGTGGTGGGATAGTTTGAAGTATCTACATCAGAAAAGGAAGGTGAAGAGATGGGTTGGCATCGGCCCTGGAAAGGTGGGGAGAAATCTAGTGGGAAAGGAGGTTGGACGTGTACATGCCAAAGGAGGCGGTGTGTGGTCCATTACAGATCCGAAAGACATCGAGCCAACTTTGCGAGAGTTGGAGTACTCTGGAGAAGATGCGGATGACGAAGGATGAGAAGCGACTCGTCGCTAGCGGAAAGAATCCCACGTATCTCCCCGGTGTTAGCCACTTGATGAACGCCTAGAGATCAGTCCGAGCAAGTTCCGAAAGACTCCAATCATGGGCAACACGCCGCACATCTGGCTTGCAGATGAACGCACATAGGCGCATTGCTAACCCGGCAGGAGGTGCAACGAACTTGGCAAGCCAAAAGAAACTTACAAGCCTCATCCCGCATGCGGTCCGTCGAACCCGGAAGATCCTCGCGGCTTCAGCCCTATCGCCATATAGAGCTGTGGACTACCTTACATTAGGGGCTTGCACATGACTCGCAACAAGCTCCTTCCAGCGCACAAGCGCAACGCCCCGTTTATTAGACCCGAAGAAGGGAATGCTCGGAACAGCAGATGAGCCAGTGCAGCGGCGGGTAAATACAAGGGTGTATGTGTAGGTGCCGTGGATGTACGTATAGGTCACATAGGCAATTACCGACATCAAAACAAGAGATATTGGTGCTCGACCAACATTAGAAATAGGAGGCTTACACGTTTTAAGTCTGATCTCAGGAACCGTCTTGAAGCAGAAAAGATCCAGCCTGGCTGACACCAAGCTTTCATATCCATCTCTGCCATAGAGTGTCCAGATTTACATAAGCACCTCCCTCGAGATCTAGACCATCAGAGCCCAAGCCGTAGGGTCGATGCCTAGAACGTCATAATCACGCCCGCAGCATGCATCCATGGCAGCCAAGAGACGCGGTGGCCCGGGAGATCAAATCAGGAAAACGGGGCTTGAAAGGTAACCCAAAGAAGGATGAAGACGGCGCTCCACGATACCCGAAACGTTGCAGGTTCACTTGATCCAGGGCTAGCACCCCATGCGCCGTGAGATCACAACAGGGGTCTGACTTGAGGGTGCCTCGGCTGGGACCTCGCGTTCCCGACCTGCGGTCTCCCAAGGTCTAGACTTTCCCAGGTCCTCAAAATTGTCCGACATCTGTAGGCAACTCTTACGTCTGCCAATTTCCCTTGCATATGTACCATGTTCGTGGAACAGATGAACGGATTGATCTATCTACATCAGCCAGCGATATCCACCATTTGATCGCCAGACGATCACCTGCACGTGGCAGACAAGCTACGACCTAACACAGTGATTACCACGATCGGGAGCATTCATCATCCCGTGTTTGGTGTCTTACAAACAGTTATCTTATTGACTTTTCCACTGTTCAAAGCAATAGTCTACGATATCTGTTCGCTTGACTCCTTGAAGGGGTTTACCCATTCCTGATGGTGACGACTAAGGCGATTATTCGAACTTTTCAATGGATTGGGGCTCAAGACTCGGATATTCCGGAGACCTCAGATCCCTCTGTGCCAGACTCGTTAAAGAGGAAGCACGCAAAAGCAAAGCCCACACCCGAAGAGACTATACCTCTGTTGAAGAACATGATTGAACCTCCGAGAGGTAAGTCTCAAGAGCGAATGCGATCCTCGGATGCTTCTTTATCCAATGCAGCGCACTACGCACAATCTCAAGCATTAAAAGGCGGTCTCCTCTGTAACATCTAACTTCTGAGTAGCAACGTGGACGAAGCGACGGAAATCTAACGACGGCCGAGTCTTTCCTCAAACAATCGCGCATCGGGGTTACAAATCCGAATATCCGGAGAATACTCTAAAGGCCTTCCAAGAGGCCGCCAACATAGGTGCTCATGCAGTCGAGACTGATATCCACCTGTCGAAGGACGACGTTGTTGTTCTCTCTCATGTATGTCGAACAAGTGAAGAAGTTCTGAATGATTTCACTGATTGTCATGGATAGGACGCTGACTTGAAGCGGTGTTTCGGTGAGAAAGAAAAGATCATCGACTGCGAATGGGAGTATCTCAGCACTGTCCGGACCCTGAAAGAACCTCATGAGAAGATGCCCCGGCTTAAAGACCTACTGGAGTATCTTGCGTCTCCGGGGCAGGAGCATCTATGGACTCTCCTTGACATCAAACTCGACAACAATGCCGACAACGTCATGAGACTGATCGCGAAGACTCTTGAATCTGTCGACCCGGGGAAAGGAAAATGGCAGCATCGTGTCGTATTAGGCTGTTGGGCGGCGAAATTTGTCCCCTTGTGTACGAAATACCTTCCTGACTATCCAATCAGCCACATTGGGTTCTCAACCGCCTATGCATGCCAATTCCTGCGCATCCCAAACGTCTCGTTCAACATGCTCCAACAGGTTCTGCTTGGTCCAAGCGGTGCAAAGTTTCGCAAGGACATCAAGGCAGCCGATCGTGAGCTTTTCGTCTGGACCGTTAACGACGAGAATATGATGAAGTGGTGCATTCAGAAGGAAGTCGACGGCGTGATCACTGACGACCCCAAAAAGTTTCTAGACGTTTGTCGAGACTGGGATGACGACGAGCCAGAAGCGCGTCCAAGTGTCGCGCAGTGGATCTACAACCTGGGGATTTGGATATTAATATTCTTGTTTGGGCATCTCTTCAGAAATAAATTCCCAGAAGAGGTAAGGCGAATAACAGAGAATGAAGAGTTGAGAAATCAGGCAAGAGGGGAAGCATGATAGCATATGGGAGCTTTCGAGGCCCTTTGCATGGAGAATCTGTACTTTAATGAAGACTGTCATGCAAAGCAGTGGATGCTCCCAACGGAGGATCTATATAGATGCATTTGCTAAGAACAGTTCCAAAGTAGGCTTTCATATAGGAACATAAGACTTTCCGCGACAAATTTATCTTAAGGTCTTCTGTTCTGTGCCCAGTTCCCAAGATTGACCTGCAGAGGGTACGCTAACCATGGTGATCTGTGAAGGAACCAAGCAACCGTGGCAACCTAACTATACACCGGCGGCTCGGTCATCGTCCGCTCGCCGAGCCGTCTCCGGGAAGACTTCTGGCCCAACATCAGCAGCGCTTTCAATGTTGTTTTTATTTTCTCGCTTCCGACATGGGTCCAACATGGCTCATTCGTTTCGGTTGCGTTATACGCGCGCTGAGACTAGTCATTTTGCTTTTTTTCCTAGGCTGAAAATATTCTCGCCACACGAAGTGTCTTTTCTGCGGCACTCGTTACTGCTTCGTGCAATTGCAGAAGGGTGGACTAACGGTGCTCTGCTAATAGTGATTGATATACCTTGAACGGAATCTTCATGGATGGTCTTCTAGAGCCGTGATTCCTTTTGCATACAACGGTTTTCGAAGTCGTGACCGAACTCGGCATGGTCTCGGTCTACCCTGCCAGTGTAACAACCATGAAAAATACCATAATGCTCCTAACGTTTTTTTTCCTAACCTCAATCTCTGCACAACAATATCGATACTGGGTCGATCAGTCCTGTAACACTTACGGATTTAATTTAGCGCTCTTAGGGGCCAGGGATATGGCAATGCGAGCACACCATAGATTATCAAGCACTTCAGACACATACACGCCGACCGTATTTTCAAGAATCTTCAAGCGAAACAGCATTAGTCAGGATGAGCGGGACCGACAGGCTGTTCTCCACGTTCGTGGTAGGAGCATCAAACACATGTCTTGACAAAAGAAACTGATAAAAATGGCAAGATCTCCTTTGGACTTTTGCAAATATAGAAGAAACGGAAATTCACCATGATTCCAACTATCGCTACTACTGCGACAATGACTTTCAAGAATACATTTACAGAACAAGATTCCCAGGGGCAAGATGGACCCTTCGTCCTGATCCACCTCAATCGATGCGACCCCAGCCCTATTTGGAGCAGGTAAACCGTCCGCCATTTTCAAAGCAGCGCCTTCGTATTGGTTTCCCATATCAAGAATTTGAAGACAGGGCCAATGGACTTGTTATGGGTGCAAGCCTCGGTTGCCAAGACCATGAACGTCCAGCGGCGAAGACCTACACGGGAAAACGTCATCCTAACCAAGATCTAGACCTCCCTGGATTCCCGGAAATGAGAGGCACAATCACTGTTAGTGCACCATTGATTTTGATATGATCAAGCGTCGTTGGCCTAAGTGGTACCCGCAGATTTGTGACCATCAGATGAACGCGCCGTTGCATTCAATGGTCCAACTCAACCCAGATCCAGTCCTCGCAAATATGATCGGAATCCCGGGTCCTGATGCACTAGACCAGTTCAAAAGCATGACTGCTATGGTCATTCTATCCGAGGTTTGTCCTAGTCCTCCGCCTCTCTTGATCTAAGATCATATTGGAGAATTAAAGAGATGACTGAAATTCTATAGTTTTTGCATTTTCGTCCCTGGAACAGTTCGTTTTTTCCCTTTGCAATTCCCACTCCTCTAATGACCCATATTCAAATCGATCCTCTGCTGAATTCTCTGTAACCTATCTATCTAGAGAAAAATGTTCGAATTAGTACAGGTAGAGGCACTATGTTAGCCATTAGGTGGTCCCAGGTACTACGCATCGGTGTGGAACAAGCACTTGACAATGCAGATAGCTATGCGTATGTTTCTGCATATAGAACTCCAATTTCCTCAGTTGTGCCTGATCCTGTGACCTAGGTACTTTGCCCTCCTAGCTGCGCTGGCTGATCGTGGATGGCGCCTCCGTCAAGACCACAGGTCGGCGATTGCTGGGGATTTGGTCTACGAACGCCATATTCCTGATTGACGGCTGAAGCATCACTAGGTGCGTTCAGCAAGGACTCCGCCCCCCGGACGGATGCGACGGAATCAGTTGCCAATCTTGAAACGTCTCGTGACTGCCTGGAACTTGAGCAGCCGGTAAGAAAAAGCTTGATTACAGTCCCTAAAATAGGGAGAAAAGGAAGGACAGGTGCAAAAAAGTTGCGCTTGCGTACGCAGCCTAGCACACCGGGGGTTGCGGATTGTTGGTTGGCTCGCACGCGAGGAAGTATGCGACCTTTTAAGACTTCCGATGGCGAGAGATCGCTGTTCATCACATATGGAGAGTTATAGGAAAATGTCACCGTCCGTGATACTTGTCAGCAAAATCGGCTGTGAGCTCTCGGCCACCCCATCTCTTGCTCGCCCACTATTCAACCTGCCGCACATCTCGACGCCACTTTTGCTCGCCCATCCCGTCACTACTAGCGAGCACTCACCCGGTCTTTTTCACGGGGACAACTCTCCGTTATCTAGACCAAGACAGAGCGATAAGCCGTCTCGCAAATACCCTTTGGTCCCCTCGCCGGCGCGGCTCTGTGGCCCCCTTTCTCAATCACTTACTACCTCACTTTGTCGCGCCGCAGACTGGTTTCTGACCCTCGATCTCGTCTCCTATCGTCTCCTATCGTCTACATGGTGTTCCACCGATCATACTGTGCAATACAGCCCTCTCTACCACCACCACCACCACCACCACCACTACTCTGGATGCTCCAAGCTTCTAAGAGAACTTTCATTAGCCTCAGGAAGAGCCGAGATGGGGTTCTGGGAGTTTGCAGCCGGGTCCCCCGGGGGCATTCAGGCTCCTTATAGGAATGTCTACTGGTAGTCCCATGAACAAGGAAAACGCGGAGCTTCTGCACCCGTTGCGGCGCAACGGTCTTCTACCAGAACGAGGAGCGGCCGGGCGAGGTGGAGATGTGGTAGTCTGGATTTTGAAAGCGAAGGAGGACCATTTGGTGAAAAGGTTGGGGCTGGAGTAGGACCGGGCGAAAGGCATAGCTTTCCCCGAGGAATGTACGGATAAGGAGATACTGCAGGCGTGGAGGGGAGGAGCAGAAAGATTATAGGAGTAGAAAGGAAATAAACCAAGCCACATAGGTCCTTATGGAAAACCATCAAAGGTGTGCAACACTCTTTCCACTGCACCAAAGCAACACAAACCCAAAACTCCAAAACCTCTATACAACCCAATCCCCTATCCAAACCCCAAAACCGCGCTATGGCAAACCCCCCATCCAAACAAGCCCCCCTCATCTCCTCTCTATCCTAATCAATAGTAACCTCACAATCATCATCATCCCCCGGCAGCGGATTCCCACAAGCTCCAATAATCTCATCCGGATCCACGGGCGGCGCGGGAGACGGTGCCGGAGGAGGCGCAGGCGCCGGCGTGGATGTTTCCAGGGAGTCTGAGATGGCGTTGTTGTTCACGTCGCCTTGGAGCACGACGAGGCGGGGTTTGTGCTTGCTCCTTTTGGAGAGGTTGTCGTCTGAGGGGAAGTTGTCGATGGGGTCGAGGTTGAGATGGGGACCTGCCGAGTTGGTGCGGGTTGGGGCGGCGGAGGTGAGAGCGGAGAGGAGGGTGAGGGCGAGGGGGAGGACGGTGGAGGGCTACATTTTCAGCTTGGTGAGGAGATAGGGTGGTTGCAGTCGATATTGAAAAAGTGTTAGATGGTATATCAGGGCAGTATTAATTAGATTGAAGATGAAGGCAAAGAAGTAAAAACAAAGAAAAATAAGGAAATAAGTAGAAAAGTACTTAAGGGACTTTTTCGCTTGCTATGCTGATAATTAGATGGGAAAAACTCTTTGCAGGGACAACACACATGGCTTAAGTAGAATTTTCGTTGATGAGGCCGCTTACGTACAGTTTCATGTCCGATCACGTGGGCTTTCCGAATTGGGGAAAAGGGTGCACCACAGTGCTTACTAGACACGGACGGCATGGAGCCATAATTATCTTTTAAGCGGACTGCGTGATTTTAGTGCTGTGTGATTGCGCTAGATGATTCTTGATTTAGATATAGATCTTGAAGACGACTCGCGGTGTCTCCCCCAACGGCTTAGTTCTTGTCGAGTCAAAGCCTCATCTTATTCTAGGAGGCATCGGGTAGCCACCGGAGTAAACGTAATCCGGCATCATTGGCCTCGGCGCGAGATGTAGGCGAGAGAAAGGATGTCGGAGGCTCAATAGGATCATGCGTTTATCGCTGCTTCTTAGCAGTATGGTGCTGAGAGCAATGATGAGGTGATTGACACTAATCCTGAACATTGAAGAATCTTCTTCCAGGGCGGAGTGATTCCGCCCGCGAATTTCTAGGGTTAGGACTTGGCCGTCACCGCTGGTGCCCCCAACAAGTCTCCGAGAACAGCCCCGAATTCGTTTCTCTCACCCGAACATGGAATGATGAATAGCTGTATCATCGTTCAATAGAGGTAAATGTACAAAATGACCGTCTAGCAACACCACGGGGGAACAAACGACCAGTTCAACAAGAATTGGCGAGCTAATGAACCAAACAAACTGCATGAACTGGGTCAATCATTGATAAGCCTGATGTAGAAAGCTGTTGAAATTTTGCTGGGAAAGGGATGAGGAGGAATCCTTCAAATTGTGAGGCGGGGGAGGGAGGGGTCTCCGGTGATAAGCATTTTGCTCAGATGATAGAGATTCCGCGTAGTTGACTATTTGGAGTCTTATCTGCTGATTCTAACATCTTCTTTCTCCAAGCTTCATAATCTTCCCGCACGATGACCGGAGACCCACAGCTTATCAGCTTGAAAAGCTTCTTTCCGCGCTGCTTGCGTAGAACCAGCAGGTGGGATGAGCCTTTGAGAAACCAGACCTGGTCGCTTGAGAGAAATTTCCTTGAGCTGCGGATCTTATGGGCACGTGCTAATATAAATTTATGAGATACCTCTTTCTTCGTTAAGGTATAAAGGTGGATTCCTCGGACGTCTAGAGCGAGGATTCGAGAGCGAGTATTGCCCTTATTCCGCGCGGTGTTGACCTCGACGATACGAAAGTTGGCAGAAGCATTGCAAGACTCATTTTTCCAAGGCCAAGGCAAGGACGGTTCTAGTGGACATTTCTGCAATGCAAGGTCGCCGATCTTCGGGCGGGTCCAATCAACAACCCATGAGGCGAGACCGCCTCTCTGGCTACCCAATTCGGCTGCGTATAATAAGGTGTCGAGACTGTCTTCAAAGAGGATTATTCTCTGGGTGGTCTCAGTCAAAACATCCTCAATGGCTTTTCGAGGAGAGTAGTCGGGCGTGATCTGATAATTTGGATCGGCCAAGCCGACGAAGGCGTATATCTTATCGCGCTCGTCAGTTGCTTTGCAAGATCGGCCTCGATCCAGGAGATCTTTGAGACTGCTTTGCCGGGTCCATTTTAATTTGCTCTGGACGACCGATCTTAGACGGTCTAAAGCGGATTGTGTGTTGTATGTACGCAGCCTTTCAACAAGACCATTCCGCCGTAGAGTCTCAGGGGCCTTTTCTAATATCTTTTCAAAATTAAAGTCATTGTTACCGGCGAGATTATATGCCTCACTTATCGCAAGGAGAACATGCCATGACTCCTCCCAGGAAATGTGTTGCTCGCCGCGGAGGAAAAAGACGCTAGAACAGACCATGAATTCTTGAAAAACCCAAGCTCTAGTCCACCAGGGACATTCCACCAGGTCACAGAAGTCGTTCCAGCCATCCTGGAACTGCTCCTTTTTTAGCATGAGCATGGAAAGCATAGCAACTGATACTTGGCTCTGCCAGTCTCTCTTAGCAACATTATGATTCAGGGTATTTCTCAGATTTAAGAAGGTAGCACTCCTAGCCAGCTGCTTCAGCCATTGCATCCCTATTCCACTAACCTTCTCCGTCAATAGGCAGACCAGGACGTGATTTGCAGACTGGTATATACGCCTCATGAACTCCACCTGGTGTGATCTTTCCTTAGGATCAGCTTGGTTGATGCAAATCTGATCAGTCCAGAGAAAGAACTCTTCATCCCCGTACATCTCCCTCCAGAAATGACGGGTTTCCGTTAGGGCATGATGCAGGTTAGCAAAGACATTGCACTTGATCCCATCAACGAGAATGGTAGCTGTGTTCTTCGGGTCACCTGCGCAGTATGACAACGCGGCATATTGTCCTTTGATATTGGCTATGGGCTGGTTCTGTAATAATTTGCAATCAATAAGGCCATCAGCACTGTCGTTTGGAAGGACTTTGAGAAGACGGATCTCATTCTGAGAAGCATCGAGTACGCTATAGGCCGTGGACTGGAAGTGCTCGTTCTCTGGCGTGAGGAAGATGTCATGTCTCGGTAAATTTCCCGTGGTCTGAGCGTTATCCATCGTTGTTCACGATGTTCGAGTATCCCGTCTCACTAGAGACCTCGTCGGAAGGATAAAAATACTAGGCTAATTGTAGCCGAGCAGAAGAGATGAGCTTGCCAGCGTGACCGAAGGACTGCGTTGGGTCTTCCAGCCTTTTCCATTCTTTTCTCTGGCGTGCGGTGACTATTAAGCCCCCTCTCCAAGGCAAAGAGTACAGAAATGACACCCGGAGCTGATTACTGACGGCTACTTCAGTTGTGGTTCCGTGAATGACAATTGAAAATCGGTTGGGGACCTGATGGAATAAATTCATCTAAAGATCAGCGTCACAAAAGCCATGGATTCGGATGAACCTTTCTCCTTTACACTGTCCGAAATGGCGCCTTTGATTTTGTAGGGGTGGCAATTGGTGGCAATGGTCAAAGTCACATGACCTTACAAGTAAAACCTCTCGCTTCCTCGAGCCTAACTTGTGAAAGTGTACTCTCACGTGATTTTAGGTAGCACGCGTGTCCGATCCGTACAAAATATCAACAAACAGCTCGCTCCGCATTCTATTTCGACCACTGTCTTGTTAAACACGATTGTGTACGTACTAGCATCCTCAATATGCTAACTGGTTGTCGCCACGGTCGCTGAGCCTTTGTCATGCCTGGCAAACCAGTGCCAAGGAATGCCAAGACCCCTTGTAGACTTGCCACCGCGTTTGGTGTAGAGTTTG
>JAGFML010000133.1:0-50906 GCA_021030945.1 Pyrenula aspistea
GGGGGGGAGGGGGGGGGGGGGGAGGAGGAGGAGGAGGAGGAGGAGGAGGAGGAGGAGGAGGAGGAGAAGGAGAAGGAGGAGAAGGAGGAGAAGGAGAAGGAGAAGGAGAAGGAGAAGGAGAAGGAGAAGGAGAAGAAGAGGGAATGCAGAGGATCCGGTCCTGAAATCAGTTGCTTTTGTATTGCAGCAATTCGCAGAAACCAGACATGGTTCTCAATTCAAAAATACTTCTCTCTCAGATATGTCTAGAGAAAACGAGTGTCCTCAGAATTTCATCCCCATCTCCCGTCATCATGATCTTCGCTTGCGAGGCAGTAGACCCACTTTTGGTATCTTCTGCTCTCGTGACCTGTGCCGGGTGGGACATGTCAAGCAGCCGCAGCCGCCACGCCCGCGACAGGCACGCCGGGCTGAATGGTCTTCTCCAGCACAGCTTCCACGGTTTCCTCGGCCGCCTGCGCTAGACCGAGCTGCTCGTCCGTCCAGAGCGGCTCCGCCTCCACCGCGTCTTCAACACCGACCCCGACGAACCCTCCCTTCGCCTTCCAATCGCTCACGCGGTTGATACCCAATGTATTCCACACGCCTTCGAGCGCTTCGACGAGCTCGTCGCGGAACTCCTTCGTGTGCCCCGGCGTCGGCGTGACCCGCAATCTCTCCTCTCCCCGAGGCACCGTCGGATAGTTGATCGCCTGGACGTAGATCCCGTAGTCGGTGAGCAGCAGGTCGCTCGCCTTCTTCGCGACCTCCGCGTCCCCAACGAGAATGGGCACGATGTGGCTTGGGTTCGGGATCACGGGGATGTCACGCGCGGTCAGCGCGTCTTTGACGGCCCGGGTGTGCAGCTGCTGGAGCGTGCGGTCCCCTTGAAATGCAGCCTGGTACTCGATGGCCTCGCGGGCGCCGGCCATGGTTGCCGGGGGTAGGGAGGTGGTGAAGATGAATCCGGGGGCGAGTGAACGGATCGTGTCAACGAGCGCAGCTGAGGCAGCGACATAGCCGCCCACGCAGCCCCAGGCTTTGCCAAGGGTGCCGGTAATGATGTCCACGCGATCCATGACTGTTCCTTTGGTGTTGGTACGGGTGGGTTGTTGCATGTCGCGAGCAGCGTAGACATCGTAGTCGAGATGCTCCGCGACGCCAGCACCATGGGGCCCGTACATACCGACGGCATGGACCTCATCCAAGAAGGTGATAGCGCCGTATTTGTCGGCGAGATCGCAGATCTCTTTGATTGGGGCGACAGAGCCGCACATACTGTAGACAGATTCGAAGGCGATGATTTTGGGATCTTCTGGGTTGAGGGATGCGAGTTTGGCTTCGAGGTCAGCTAAGTCGTTGTGTTTGAAGACCATTTTCTTGGCACCGGAGTGGCGAATGCCCTGGATCATTGAGGCGTGGTTCATGCTGTCAGAGAGAATGACGCAGTTAGGGAGTTTACTACCGAGTGTCGCAAGTGTAGCGTCGTTGGCAACGTAGCACGAGCTAAAGACGAGGGCGGCTTCTTTCGCATGGAGGTCGGCAAGTGTCTTCTCAAGGGCAATGGCATGTTGATTATGGCCGGAAATATTTCTAGTGCCGCCTGCCCCAGCGCCATACTTATCAAGAGTATCATGCATAGTTTTGATAACATGCTTGTTTCTGCCCATACCCAAGTAGTCGTTAGAGCACCACACAGTGACACGTTCTTCCTTAGCTGCCATGTGCGCTC
Organism: Pyrenula aspistea; assembly: GCA_021030945.1. Lineage (NCBI taxonomy): Eukaryota > Fungi > Ascomycota > Eurotiomycetes > Pyrenulales > Pyrenulaceae > Pyrenula > Pyrenula aspistea. Next base: position 1,712 of record JAGFML010000133.1, read on the forward strand.
TCGGGAATTCCTGAGCAAGCCGATTGATATTGTTGAAGTAGCGGTACGACTTGTCCTTGTGCTTCTTGTCTAGTTCAGCGTTGTAGAAGCCCTCATAATTGAACCTAGGCACAACAGGCGGGGCGGGTTTCGGTCCAGGCATGGCGCCTTGATGTTGCCTTGGAGCGTCCTTCGGTGAGGCAAAGGGAAGAGCTGTGCGCATAACTTAGTCAAAATGTGCTAATACGTTGTGAATGTCCATACCGTGCCCATCCTTCGGACGATGGATGCCAACAGAAACATCGGCCTTCTTTGGAACCGACGTATGCATCTCAGCCCGGGCAGCAGCTAAGGCTTTCAACGTTGTTGGTGGGACAGCGGCCGTTTTGAATCCATGGTTGCGGATTCGAGCACTCTGGACGGCGAGAGCCTTGTTCATGACTGGGCAGCGCTTCGCAAAATGCTGAAGATTTGTGATAGTTCCTCCGCCAGGAGATTGGCGAGTGGCGGTAGACATGGCGCGAAGAGCGGCTGGAGACGTTTTCTTCAGAAACGGGCAGATGCCCTTAGATTGAGTAAGAAAGCTCTCCATGGCAGCGGAATCCTACAAAGACGAGTGACAAGGTAATAAAGACTTTCCTAGGGCAATGTTCAAGAGCGTTTGACGAGCAGAAGATCCCAAGAGCGGAGCGTTTGTTTCAAGCCAATGCGCCTGACAAGCACGCCCGGAGTCTGCAACTCGAAAAAATCGAAGGAAGGTTGACAGCCTTTTGGAATGTTTCGACGGACTAGATAGTGATACAGGTAGGAATGACTGAGTGAGGGTTTTAGAGGTCTTGAGAAAAGTAATATCTGAGACCGGTCGAACCCCGGACGTGTGATCGAAGGTGTGGGGAAAATCCGCCGGGGCGCAGATCGTGAAGAATAAGCCGACGCGGATTGGACGGCAGATGCTGATGCAACATGTAATCGTCGGACCGAGAGTCCAATGGCAGACATTACTCCTCTGGTATCTACGGCTACAAACATCTCCTAGGCTTCCAGGACTTTCGGTGAGACTCTCTACGGTGCCGAGAAAAGAACAGGAACTCGGCGCTACGGCGCTATCATCCAGCCAGAGTCTAGTATACCGTGAGGCGAACGATCAAGATACGTCTGAATCTAGATCAGGTGCACACGCTCTCCCACATTCGAAAGAATCAAAGTATGATATGGTACAATTCGGCCCTAGTGTAGCCATAGTCGGTCTTTTAACTGGTCTGACACGTTTCCCGACCGGGGTATGCGTGCCTTTCGCCCATGCCAAGCAGTTCCCAGTACTCTTTCACAATATCATGGACAGTAAAAAATAGTTTTAGGGGAGAAATTAGCTCTAACAGACATATCACATTCCAATTACACCTCCCCGTCTATCACCTTCAGCCGTTCTTTAACCGTCTTAGCCTTTTTCGTAGTGCCTTTCCCGCCTCTCGGTCCCCGCTTGAGCGGTGGGGCGTCTGCAGTCGATACGGGTGTTGCTGCTCCCGATGCTTTGGCACTTGCGTCTTCGAAGTGTCCTTCGCCTGTGCAATTGATTAGCCAAGGTCATATCCAACCGAGCTGAATCACAAACCTTCGTGGTACATGTCATCGAGGCTCATCTCGCCTCGTTTCCGTCGGCCGCCACCAACCGCGGCCGCCTTCTTCGACTTTTTACCCTTGTCTTCCTCCGCTGGACGCTCGGCAGCTTCCTTTTCCTTCTGCTCGAGTATGGCTGCCTGGTCATCATCTGCAAGCCACATAGCAATATCTTTGGTACGAGTCTCCCGATTGCGGGTGTTGAAGTCCACCCCGCCAGCAGCTCCGCCCGAAATGACAACACGTTGAACCTCTTCTTTTTGCAGAGCGCGCTTACGAATACGTTCTTCGATCGTCCCGCGCGTGATCAACCTGTACACGGTCACCTGCTTAGTTTGCCCAAGCCGATGTGCTCGGTCCATTGCCTGAGAGTCAATGGTTGGGTTCCAGTCCGAATCATAAAAGATGACAGTGTCTGCAGAGGTAAGGTTGATACCTAAACCACCAGCACGCGTGGAAAGGAGAAAGATAAATATGTCGGACCGAGTCTGGAAGTCATTCACGGTATCACGGCGGTCCTCAAGCTTGGTGCTACCATCAAGACGGCAGTATTTGTAGTTCCGATAAGTCAAATATTCTTCCATAAGATCTATCATGCGTGTCATCTGGAAGTAAAGAAGAACTCTGTGACCGTTGTTCTTAAGTTCCGTCAGAAGCTCGTCAAGTTTGCCCAATTTGCCAGAGTCTGTGACAAAGCGCGACATGGAAGGCACCTTGATATTGGTAAAACGACCCTTCTCGGAGATCGGAGCTGGAAGTAAGCCGCTTGGGGGAAGCTGAAGAGGTTCCACATCCCTTTCTAACATTTCTTCCTCAACCTGCTTCGGGACTGTATATAGGACCTGTCGTATTTTTGCATTGAATAGAGCCAGCTCGCGATCTCGGCCAGAATTTTGGTCAGAACAAGATATCTGGATTGGAGGAGCGGAGGCTCTGGGCACCGCGGCAGGCTCGATGACTCCGAGGCCTTGATTCTCGAAGGCATTCTTCGAGATGTTAAACAATTGCGCAAGAGTTGAGCCATCGGTACAATGCAAGGACTGTCTGGGCTGTAGAATGTCCGAAAAGGACGGCGGGAGCCCAAGTCCTTCCACATTGTTTTCGCTTCTTAACAACCCATCGGTTCGCAGCCTGTCCAAGTCTTCGAGGATACGGTTGACGATGCTATCCTTCGCTGATCTAGATGCTTGACTAGGGGAATAATCGGTGAATTTGAGGAAGGAAAACGCCCCGCTTTGCTCGTAACTTTGCTCGATATACTCAGGATCCCAAATGCTGAAGAGTTGCTTAAGGTATTTTTGCTCGAAGCCTGCGCGTGGATTTTCTGGACCTGGAACGTGGAGCTGCCCTCCCGGGCCGGATAAGAGGCGAGGAATATCGTACTCAATAATGCTTCGGACCGAGTAAGCGACATTGACATTTTGCCCCTCTCGAAGGAAAGAAGCAGTCTCCGCAAAATAAGACATTGACATAGGCGACGTGACTTCCGCCCTCTCGAATAGATCGGGATGGTTGCAAACCTTTCTGAATTGCATCACAAGATTCATTAAGGTGGCAGTGTCTTGATCATCTCCAAGGGTAGCCTTCTCAATAAGATCCATAATGCTGATCTTACTCCTTAGATTCGAGTAGTAAGCGCGCTGCCGGTACGTGAGATCGCAGAAGACATCCTTTTCGACCTTGTCTCCGAGCTCTTTCTGCACGTGCGCTTTAACTCTTCGGAGCATGAAAGGTTTAAGGATCATGTGCAACCGCTTGAGCTGATCCTGATTAAGTTTCGTGTTGCTTTGAGCGTGGCTTTCGATGTCCTTCGAAAACCAGTCACTAAACTCGTCGTGAGAGTCAAACAGGGTTGGCATGATAAAATGTAACAGCGCCCACAGCTCTTGCATATTGTTCTGTATTGGTGTGCCGGTCAGCAGTAGGCGATTGCGGCAATGGAATCCAAGTAATGTCTTCCACCGAGAGCTGCTCGAAGATTTTATAGCTTGAGCTTCGTCCAGGATCATGTATTGCCATTTCACCTTCTGGAAGTACTGAGAGTCTTGGACAACAAGCTGATAAGACGTGACCAGGACGTGGAATTCGGACTCTCTGGTGTAGGTTATGTGCTTGCGGTCCCAGAACTTCCGTAAAATTTTGCGGTCTTTCGCGTTGCCCCAATATGGAAGGACCTTGATGGTTGGTACAAACCTGGCGATTTCTTGTTGCCAATTATGGAGAGTCGATGAAGGTGCAATCACTAGGAAAGGACCCCAGATATTGTGCATTTCAGCCAGGTATCCCATTACAGATATTGACTGAACTGTTTTCCCAAGACCCATCTCATCAGCGAGAATGCCGTTAATGCCTTGCTCATAGAGATTGACCAGCCAATTGAGACCTTTCAGCTGGTATTCTTTGAGCTGGGCCTGCAGCATTTTCGGTTGCGTAACCTGAACATCACCTAAGCTGGTGGGATTCTGAAAATTGAGCTCGGAGTTGTCAAAGGCTGCCATCTGATCTTCGTCATTGTTGAAGGCTCTTGCCTTGTCTTGAGCTTCTTGAATAGCATTCTGGGCATTGGCCATGGCAGCCTCTTTCAAAACACTCTCATCCTCAGCGTCGAAGTCCAGTTCCTCGAAATTAGTCACCTTCGTCTTCAGATCTGCAACTGACTCTGGTAGATGGATCGTATGTGCATTTGGTTTGCCGTCTTGGATCTTTTCACCGGAAGCGGCGACTTCTGGGTCGTCCGTTGCCCTTTCCACTTCATCAGTCTTGATTTTACGGCCGATGAAGTGAGAATAGAGTTCTGTTTGAGAGATAAGGAAGTTCAGTTTTCGCTTCTGCCGATTTGCTTCTCTTTCTGACTCTGCGCGTTTGGCGTCTTCGATTTCTTTCCTCTCTGCCATGCGACGGAGATCGCGCTCTTCTCGCTCGTTTCGTTTCCAGAAAGACATCATTTCTCGCATTGTGCGTTTCGCACGGGCTTGAGTATCTTTCATACTCTTATTCGTCCGCTCCTGCCATTTGCGAGCTTGCTTACTAGCCAGCTGCACCGTTTTTCGGAGATTATCTTCCTTATTCGTACGTGAGTTGTTTTTAATACGTACGACTTTTGGCACGTCCTTCCTTGCCAGGTCGCGCCATATCTGCTCGTAAATTTGCTGATATCCTTTGGAGTCATAATTGGAAGACAGCACTACAGGCGAAGTCTCCTTCGAGCGGGAAGCTTTAGCTTCCTTCTTGATAGACTCCTTCCGTGGTTCCTCCTTTGGAGCGATTCGAATTGGCTCACTGTCTCTTTCTAGAGAAGCAACATAAGCGGCCTCAGCGGCATCCTTCTCAGCTTGCTTCTTCTCCTTAGATTTCTTGGGCCTAGTGACAGGTCCACTTTGATGTCTTCCAGGTTTCTTCCTTGGGGGTTCAGGTGATGCAGTCTTTCCAATATGGAAGGAGGACGTGGTACCGCCTTCGAGGTTTGGAGCGAGCGGAGTAACCTCAGAAATCTCTTCCGTGGTTGCTCCTCGTGCAAGGGCCCGTTTCGTAGACCTTATCTTCTTCTGGGCTTTCTCGGCTTCACGGAGGAATTTGTCTTTCTCCGCGTTGTCTTCCACAGCATTGGCTTTTTGCTCGGCTTCCTGCATCTTAGCCATTTCTAATCGAAGAGTTGCTTCACGCCGTCTCTTTCGCTGCATATCCTTTTTGCGCTCCTTTTCATGCTGCACCTCTTGATCTTGCACTTCTTTCAGGGCGGCGGACTCGTAATGTTGCCTAAAACGATCTGCACTGTTGGATGCTTGACGCGATAAGGACGTAAGGAGATTGTTTAAGGCATTGGTTCGTCGACGCTGGATCAAAATGTCAGAAATGGTAAAAGGAAAACTTCAAGGGACCACGAACCTTTCGCCTTGAGTTCTCCTCAAGCTCTGTAGACAAGACGCGTTTGCGACTGCGGGTAGCAAACATGTCGCGTTCCCAACTGAAAGTATCAGGTGTCTCAAGGTCGCTAAATTCCATTGCATCAATCTCTTCAAACTCCTTCGACACCCGACCGCTCTCTTTAGAGGTGAGCGAATGACGAGACTTAAACAGGACCGCTGGAGTCGCAGGGTTCGAATTTAATCTTTCTTCGGATCGCGGTTGTAGTATGCCATTCGTATTTTGGGAATGAATCGACGAAGCTTCGGGATTGATGCTATCGTGCTCATGAGCTTCGTCAGTAAAATGTCTTTTGGCAGGGAGACGCGCTTTCGACACTGGTGGCGACATGGGTGGAGGAGGAGGAGGCTGGTTGTTAGTTGCTGGACCAGACAAAATACTGGTCAAAGACATGGGGTCGTTGGTCCTGGCAGGCCGCTGTAGAGACTTAGTCATAATCAGCGGACAAACGAGCCGACTTACCCCTTGAGAAGGAGGCCGCGATGCTGGCGCTGGCGCCGGAGCCTGCATAGGATAACCGTTGTTACTAGACGGTCGGGCCACGTCGCTACCATCATTGAGTTTCCTTGGTGACAGTGGAATGGAGTCTCTTTGATTATGAGGATGTGCATGAGGCGGGGGGCTGCTTGCATAGGAGGATTGGTATATTGAGGAGTCCATTGTACCGGGCTGAGTGTTTGTACTTGGATACTCTAAATAGGGTGGTGGAGGTTTGCTCTGATAATGTGGCGATCCATTCAGCGGACCAGGACCGGTGCCATTCATGCCAGGTATTGGTGGAGGAAGATTGGTATGAGGACTGCGGGCGGGAGGAGCTTGGTGTTGGAAGGTAGGAGGTGAACGCGGATTATGGTGGTACGGGTCATTGTCGTAGGTGGAGTTTGTTTTGTTCTTGGGCGAATAAAGGTGCCGATTTGTTGATTGCGTGGGTGAGTGAGCTGAATACGGCGACCGTCCGCTCATTGTGTCAACGACCCGTCAAATTTTACAACTTGGATGAGCGGCAGAGCCGAGGTTGTGACTTTTGAATCTTTCCAACATCCGACATTGGAAGTGCAAAATGCCCTGAGGTAGAGTTCTGCGCGATCGGAGGTGCTCGGAGGCTTAGGGGAGCGAGCGCAGCAACTGCACCGCGGTGCCGTAACTCATCAAGGGTGTAATGAAAATGTCCCTATCTTAGAACACGGAGACGATGAGATTAGGGATTTGATGATGGGGGTGGTGGAATTTGGGATGGGGATGGGATAGTGATGAGAATGCGAGAGGGAGGACAGCTGAGGCGGGTCATCCAGCGTGGAAGGCCGTGGGCTCAAGTGCTTCGTCCCAAGCTGATGCGAAGGGCCATTTCTGTTGCCAGAAGCGTGTGGCTCTCCGCAGACATCCCGACGATGCTCGCTGTTCTCTCGATGTTACAGTCTACGGTCTAGCAGCCTCGAGATTCTTTTCGGCTTTTTACGGATCCTTTGAATCAGTTCCTGCTGCTCAACAATGGAGGGTTTATTTTCATCTTCCGTCTCTGCAGGCGATGCACCAGGATAGTCTCGCTTCCTTCCATTGTCTGGTCACTCAAGAAGGCGAACGAGAAGCGCCAAGGGTTGCTTCCCAACGCGGTTTAGGGCGGCGCACTAGCAATGTGGCTGTTTTCAGATGCAGATCAGGCGAGAATCTGCATCGTGATTGCAAGATGGTCCACGATAGCCAGAGCCGAGCTGGCAGATGCTGACCACTTAGGACGGAAATTAGGAAAAACGATTTGATCCTTTGGATCGGTGATGCAGTAGGTGGTGATTCTTAGCAATTCGTGATAGTAGCTCTCGACCTCTTTTCTCCTTAGACTCCCCATCAAATTGGAAAAGCCTTTTGAGTTTACAAGCTAGGCAAACTGCGGCCCCCATCTAATGCACTGGCTTTTGCCTTTTAAAGTCCTTCCGAAGTATTGCCAACGCAGAGCAGCATACACAGGACAAGAACGAGGACTATCAGTCTTCTACCAACTGGTGATTATCGAGCGGTTTTGGCAGCTTGGCGCCATACCTCACGCAGATCGTGAAATCTTTACATAAGATGTCCCTCGCAAAATAGCCACACAAGGCAGAACAGACAGGAGAGAGCATGTCAGGTAGTCCATCTAAAGCGGTCAATTGTATCGAGGCCGAATCCACGTCAGAGTCTATTCATCCTCGCCAATACTTCCTGCGCACATATCCAGATCCCGCGTTCGCATCTTCAAGCCCTTCCACTTCAAGATTCGAAGGCCTCTACATCCGCCTCCATGGCTCAGGAACCAATTCAGTCCTCATGACCCCGGGTCAACCGGTATTTCTACGAGCCCACTTTCAACCTCGGCCTTTGCCCAGCTCTTCGTACCCAGATAGTGATGGTAGACTTGTAGAATCAGAGTCGCTTGGCCGGCAGGTCTTCACGTCAACGAAGCATGGCGATAGGTCATGGGGGTTGGCACTCACGACAGATCCAAGAGACACAAAGGCTGTTGCTGGATGGGAACGGACAGAGATCGTCGAAAACTCGAAGCAGGACGGCTGGGCTTTTGAGAAAGTTCGGATAGCCAAATCCACTCCTACTCCTGGTACATATGATGATCAGGAGAGCGGCAAAAAGATCTCTGAAGAGAACATGGATGTTCTAGAAAAGTTGGTTTGGAAGGGCGGACCGGTGCCTTTGTCGAACGCCGAGCCGGAGGAGGAAGCATACGAATGGAGAGGCTGGATTGCTTGTCGTTGGCAATATGCAGACGGTAAACCACAACTGTTCTGGGTGACGCATAACTTGAAGGATGAAGAGTTGCCCGATCAATTTGAGCGAGTCATCTTGGTTCGAGAATGGCTCTAAATTACTCGTTTTCGTCCTTGGCTCCGTCTGTGCTCTCGAATCATACGCCACTCAAAGTATTAATTTTACTATATGTTCACGATGCAAGGGAAAAATCGATGATCGTAATAATAGTATTCACCTGCTCGTCCGCATGCAGACATCCATTTTCGATGGTTTCTTACCCGTGTGATCCACGAAGCCAAAGTGTTGTTTGTACAGTAAACCCTCCAAGGAACCGATCGCGGGCATAGTCCAACACCCAAGGAAGCGGTGAGAAATCACCCTCGAGTCTCAATATCTGTTATCCTCTTTAAAATATTGTGCTGGAGGTCGTCGAGATATTTTTATCAAAATTCACATCTGTAGGACACCGGGGCTCTTCTCCTAAACTGTTGCTTGTATCGAGGGTTTACTGTGTTGCGGTCATACTGAATGTTCAACGACGCTCTTAAACTCAAGGGAAAGCAGTAGATGTAGATCGCAGCGTTCTTTCGAGTGCCTATTTGAATGCTTAAGTGCCAATAGGGAAGCAGATCAACATTGAATATGCTCGAGCGGTCTCTGATCCCAAAATGGCAGCTGAAGAAGGGTTCTGGGGAGCCCGTCATCTCCGACGACGAGTGCTTGGCAGGCTCTCCACCTCGGACAAGTAAAGTTGAGAGACAACCTGTTACCTGCGCCTGGCAAACACGTCGAGTCAATTTTGCGCGTATCGCTCTCAGAAGCAGCCAAAGCACCTGTTACGTGGATGCCATGCATCGCTGGCTTTGTGAATTTTACGCGCTGTCTGATCGAGCTCTAAGGAGCGTTTTCGTCATCAGGAGATGGCCACAGCCATCCGCGATGCGGCCTTGAATTTTCTGAGTACGGCTCCCTTAGCGAATCTGACATGCTTTTCTACCTCTGGAAAGGAGCTCGAGACTGACAGTGTGGATAGTCCGGCGAGCTGAAGAAGACGATCCTGATGGTCAGACACCTTCCAAGTTCCACGAAACCTCTAACCTTGCGCACAGAGTCGGCGGAGGCCGGCCAGAAAGAGATATTCTCATCATGGGCACTCTTGATTTTGATCTCACTCCTGATCGCCGCCCTGTTTACGAGTTATATACTTCAGCAAAAGAGGGTACAAGCTGTCCATGAAACCGTCATTTCAATCTTTGCTGGTTGGTAGTCAAACCTGTGTTGTTCCACAGCACTCCATGCTAAAGAAAAATCTAGGCATGATCGTGGGTTTTATACTCCGAGTAACACCAGGGCGCCAGATCCAAGATAGTGTCAGCTTTGACTATCAATTTTTCTTCAACCTATTACTGCCACCTATCATCCTCGCCTCTGGATATGAATTGCACCAGGTTTGCTATACTGCCATTGATCCTGAGTTGACGGATCTAACTCTTTCAGGCAAACTTCTTTCGCAATATCGGCACGATCTTGACCTTTGCATTCGCTGGCACTTTTATTTCCGCCGTAGCGCTAGGAATCATTCTCTACCTGTGGACTAGGATTCCCTTGGATGGCCTGAATATTACCTTTGTCGACGCCTTTTCCGTTGGTGCCACTCTCTCTGCCACTGACCCTGTTACGATACTTGCCATCTTCAACCTTTACAAAGTTGAGCCCAAACTCTATACGGTCATATTCGGGGAGTCTATATTGAATGACGCCATTGCAATTGTGCTCTTCGAAACGGCTCAAAGATACAAAGACGGGAGTGCATCGGGCAATTTAACCGCACTCACGCTATTTGAAGCCATTGGAGTGTTTATATTGGTATTCTTTACGAGCCTCCTAATTGGCGTAGTTGTGGGCATTGGCACTGCTCTTGCGCTCAAATACACTCTTGTGAGGAGGTACCCAAAATTGGAGAGTTGCCTGATTGTACTCATTGCGTATGCGAGCTACTTCTTCTCAAATGGCGTACATATGTCTGGTGAGTAGGCATGAATCCCCTCCGTAGATCGACATCACTAACCTAGTACGTCAGGGATCGTGTCGCTCCTGTTCTGTGGCATTACACTCAAGCACTATGCTTACTACAACATGTCAAGGAGAACACAGTTGACAACCAAGTTCATATTTCAAGTGCTTGCGCAACTCTCGGAAAACTTCATCTTCATTTACCTTGGCCTCACCCTTTTCACCGAGACCGACCTTGAATTCAAGCCGCTTTTCATCTTGATCACGACAGTTGGAATTTGTGCAGCAAGATATCTGTCTGTTTTCCCCCTTTCCAAAGCGATCAACTGGTTCATTAGATATCGAGCACGGCGTTTAGGGAAGGATGCAGCTGATGAGCTCCCGTATCCTTACCAAGCGATGTTATTCTGGGCCGGATTACGGGGTGCAGTTGGTGTAGCTCTAGCTGCTGGCTTAGAAGGCACTAATGGCCCAGCACTTCGAGCGACCGTTCTAGTTGTCGTCGTGCTAACGGTCATCATATTCGGAGGAACAACAGCTCGTATGCTCGAGATTCTAGGGATCCGAACAAATGTCGTGGAAGAGGTTGACTCTGACGATGAATTCGACATTGAGACCGCAAACGGGGGAACTTATTATAAAAGAGCTGGTACGGGTCTTGGTCACAATCCCAAACGATCAGGCATAGCCCTCGACCATGTCTCCAACAGAGCAAATGGACGGCCTAAGTCTAAATCATCACTGTTCAGGAGCAACAGCGGTGGCCGCCACATCAGCCCCTCTCAGCGTCCTAGCTCTATGACCAGGAAGACGTCGTCGATCAGTCAGCGAGAACGAGATGCCGCGCAGCAGAATCTGCTTAGCCGAGGTAGCAGCACCCCTAGCGAAGATGAAGATACTTTCTCTGACGATGACTTGCCGCCAGCCGCTCGCCGGTCGCCAAGACCGCCTTCACCACCCCCCCAGATCGGAGAGCTCGACACGCCGACCTCGGCCGGGGCATCATCGCAGCCGCCAGGCGCAGATGCTCCATCTTCCGCGCACTCCGCGGGTGGCTCCATCAGAGAGATCTTCTCACGGTCAACCGGGGATCATGCAGCGTGGTTTCAGCAGCTGGATGAAGACTTTATCAAACCAAAGCTGCTGTTGGATCAGGGGAAAGGAGGCTCGGTATGACGATCGGAGAGCGGTTTCGGCGTTTCAATTTGCATTTCGGGCGCTAAAAATGGGTCGGCATATTAGAGCACTGGAATAAATGCCATCTTCGTGTTAAGCAAATACTTCCTTCAATTTCGAGCGTGAGCACTTTTGTTCCACATAACGCAGGCCTGAAAACGGACAGATTCGCCTCCGAAGATATCGAGTGCGCTCCCAATGGTTAAGTCGACTTTCCCATTGCTGCGCTCACGGACAAGGTCCAGGTCGCTCAGGTTCCTCCCACCGCCAGCATACGTAACAGGCCTAGAACTCCACTGTGCTAGCTTCTCAATAAGCTCCACGTCGATTCCTTGCTGTAGGCCCTCCTTATCCGCGGCATGGATCAGGAATTCAGAACAGTACGGCTCGAGTAAAGAAATATTTTCTACTTCGGTATTAGTATTAAGGGGGCCGGCCAGGACGAAGACTGACCTTGATTCACTTCCATATCCGTAAGTGCCTGCCATTTGTTCATGGCGACGACCCATTTAGACTCGTCCTTGCGACGGCAGCTCAGGTCGATGACAAGCTTTGAGGGGTCATTGTCGAGCGTTGCAAGGAGGGTTTGGAGGCGTGGGAGGGAAAAGTGCGAGGATGGGAAGAGATGGGATGTTACGATGACCTACCAAATAGAAAATTTTGTCAATTTGATTCAATAGTCAGTCTATGTCATCCTAAGTTCTCACCTTCTCTGCGCCAGCATCAATCCAACTTTTCGCATTCTGATCTGTAATCCCACCACCGACTTGCAGCGCTCCAGGCCAGGCCTGAAGAGCTTGCTTCACCGCATCTTCATTGCCAGGCCCAAGCATGATTACATGAGCGCCTCTCAAGTCATTATCTCGGTAGAGAGACGCGTAGTGGCCTGCTGAGTGGGTGGATATGTAATTTGTTTTAAGGTCGTTGGGGAAGGTAGTCAGAGTACCGCCCACAATCTGCTTTACTTGGCCGGCGTGCAGGTCGATACAGGGGCGGAAGCGGGTCATCTCGGATTGCTTTATAAAGGAAAGGACATTTTCACTTCTTGTGAGTAAGATAACTCTTTGAGGTTCTTTCTATTGTCACTGGCGTCCGCTGGCTCCTCCGATCTTCGGTAGGCCCCACAATTTGTTTGATGCCAAGCCCGGAACTTTTCACTACAAAGATTTCTTGGTCTTTCATTATAAAGTCTGGTCAATCAAAATCTCACAACCAGACGATACCAGGAATTTCCTAAAGCAGTAACGTGAAAGCACTTAAACGGCAGCGAGCAGAAGCTCCAGACGAAGGATCTGATCCGTCAAAATCAATGCCACCTCATAACACCTTCAGGCAATTCTTTGAGACCCAATTTCAGCCTCTTAGCCAAGAGCTATTGGTACCCGTGGCTGGTGACCAGATTGAATCGATTAGTACAGAATGTGGCAGCGCAAACTCTACATCCTCGGATTGGGACGGGCTGACCTCTGATGACAACGTTGAACAAGGGGTCGAGGTTGTGGAGCACGTAGAGCCACGTGACACAGTTGAAATTTCTCTACGAACTGCTAAGGTAGACTGAAATGTTGATTCCAATCGGAGAAACGGACTAAGCTTGAGATTGTCACAGAGACCATCAAAAAGAAAACCGTCACCAGATACGGGAGAAGACGACCTCGAACAGCTGAATCTCAAGAATGACCTTGACTTGCAACGCCTGTTGAAAGAATCACACCTTCTTGACGGTAACATTGGCCATATAACACCACAAGGCTCGAGACGTCATCACGCCGTTGATCTACGACTGCAGGATCTTGGCGCCAGAGCATCGATTCTGGAACAAGAAAAAATGCCAATGGCCCATCGCAAGGGCATCCAAGCCAAACACCACGCCAAGGAGACGCGTAGACGGAGGGAAGCTTTGCAGACTGGCACTACGCTAGAAAGAGCTATACCTTTGAAGAAGAATTTTGGAAGGAAAAGAGATCGTGGTATTGGGGCTCCAGGGATAGGGAAGTATTCCGGCGGCACTCTGAGGTCGAGTGAGAGAGATGTTCAAAGTCTGCGAGGCTCGAAGAGGCCAAGAGGGAAGCGGAAGAGAGCGGGTCGATGATTTGGAGTCAATAAATCTTGGTAATTTATTGCTCAGCGGCCCAAAACTGTGTAAGCTGTTCTGAAGAGTTGGACTCTTTTGCAGTTACCATCACCCACGCGACATGGCAAATCGCATTACAACGGTCCTGTGTATCTGGTCACGATGCCTGGGAGTACTACTCCCTGTACTATGATGTCGTTTGTGATGGCAGAAATCGAAGGGAGCTGCGTGGATACGGGCTGGCAATTTTTCCTCCTAAGGGAAGTTTGCTTGGACTTTGTCGGCTTGTGGAGCACCAATCTGCTTGGATGTGGCTGAATATTCGGCATTGTCTCGAGCATCTCCTGGCGTCGATCGAGAGCCTGTTTGATCGACATTATCTGTGCTGGCCTAGACCTTCCCGTAATGGCCCTTTCAAGCGACCGTGCTCGACTGGCGGGTCTTTTCTTTAGCATATATGCTTTTCGCAAGGGAAGATTCTGGACCTGACGAAAGACATTTCGACTGTTCAACTGCCTTGGTCAGTCAGCCCAGAGGAGCGTTCCATTATTCCAGGTGGACTTTCGGCTGCTATTATCAATCACATTCCATGCATGCATGCCATGGCATTTTGCCTAAATCACCACTGAAGGTACTGCTGCAGGCAAGGTTGGCCACTGCGCATCCAACGGCATCCTAGGGCCGGGTCTCTCATTATAGACAGCTCTTCAGCGGTTTCTGGGGAGCTCAATTGTCATGTGCTACCTTTATTTGATGTCTGAGCTGATAACGGCGCACCGCAGCGCCAAGAGCCTTTGGCTTTCAATGTTGAGCAGCAAGCAAGCCCCAGCAGGAGTACGAGCCCTGCCAACGATGGTTTGCATAAAAATCACGCATGCGAGCAGGGACCCCGCCACTTTTTACGAGCGAATAATATTCCGATGAGGGCACGGCATTGTGATTGTCAGTTGAATGATGAACTCAGCAACGTCTACGATTCGAAAGGCACTCAGTAAGCCTTGGAGACTAGGTAGCATCGCCTCGTTCTATTGGTCGTTTTCGTACCCCGTCGAGATCAAGATTTTGAAGGAAGATCCCAAGCGGGAAGGTGGTGGGGAGATCTCCAGCACGGCTGTCTCAGCATTCTGAAACCCCCGGCATTCGCGTTTCAGGCTGACCTCCTGCAGCAGAGAATCCAGCCTCTACATCACATCACATCATTATCGCCGCCGAACGCTCCCCATCCTGCAGTCCTTTCACGGCCCATGCTGCCGTGATTATGCACTGGCCACACCTCTACGCCGGTTGACCGCCACATGTCGCCGATCCTGGCGGAATAGAATGGGCAGCTGCCAACAAGTTGATCCGACGCTCACGGAGGGGAATTCGTCGATTCATGCGCCTCGTAAATCACACTCTCGGCTTCGGTGTCAATTGGTCGACGGAATTTACGCACTTTAGCAAGACTTCTAGAAAGTCGTCCAGGGCCCACACTTTGGGCCGTCTTTCCTCAACCGACCTTCGCAAGATCGATCAAAGTTTCTGCGCAGTTCCCTATCCTCCGTGGCGGCCTGTGCGAGCCATGAGGTCGCGACCCACTGAGCTGACCTTTGGCCTCTCCCACAGGAACAGGCAAAGCGCATGGCTTGTCTACCGTAAGAAGTAATACATCCGGTCGACGTTTCCCTTCCACGGTAAAATTGTGGGGATGTGCACTGCAAGTCTGAGCCTAGGATGCAGCTACATTTCTTCAGGAATAATGACAGCGCACCTCGAAGCGAAATTCCAGCGTATTTGGTGTCTTTTCGCTTCTGGATTCAAGATCCCTAGCCAATAACTTCATCTTTCGCGAGCTTGACAGCCACCACCCTTGACTTACGCCATTAGAACGAGGTCAATACGCGAAGCTAGCCGACCGCTCCACCTCCGACGTTAGTAGCCAGCGTCAGTGTGCAATGTACATACATCCTCCGTGCATCCCTGCCCTGTCCGCTCGACTGAGCTTTGGGGACTCATCCCTCGAGTCAGATTGTCAATAAATAGAAAACTCTGTTCTTGGGCGGCCGTATGCTGCAGATGCACAAACAGCAGCCGCCATCTCTCCGAAAGACCACGGTGGCTGAATGACCAAGCAATTTCTAAGAATGCGGAAACGCAGTGCGAAAGAGCGGTTGTGGTAATAAAAGTTTATGGGTAGAGCGCATGACTACGACTTCTGAATGGCTGAAGGGCACGTGCCGGCGAGCACGGTCGGCTTCTGTGACAAGTCGGTTGGCTGTCGGCACACCCCCGGCGAGGTCGGATTGCCACTTTGTTTCTCCTCGACTCGAATTGGTGAATGATATGCCGTAATGTCATGATCCGTGCAGCAGGACGGTGAGGGCGATTGGCGACGGAAGCAGACTAGCGGACCCGCCGATGGGCGGCAGTTACAGACTGGCCGCATCCCTGGATGTCCGTTGGCTCGTTTCAGATGGGTGAACTGGCGTGCACATCGCTTGTTCCAAAGTCTTCCAGGCCCTGGCGCTCTGCAGCCGCCCAGAGACAGCCTTACCTCGCGCTGGACTTCCCCCCGTGAATCGCGCGGGTAGCCAACTCAGCAGTCGACAGCGAATCCTCGGTTGTGCCGACGAGAAGGATAGTAATAATAGCAGGGCGACTGTGGGTGTGATCACGCGCTGCGGAATGTCCCTGACGACCTGCGCTTCCACGTGCTCGCCGTGTTCAAATTACAACTGGCTGCGTACGGATACGGGCGTGCGAGATGTAAGACAAAGAGTCTTTCTATGGAAAAAGGTGGTAATAACCTCGCTTGCGCAAACAGAACACCGCCTCAACAACGCTGTCGCCTACAGAAGACCAAGGGATGGGACAAATGCGAATGTAATACGGAGCCCTCCTGTTGCGCGGCCTCTGTTGGGGGAAAACCCAAGCAGGTGTCATTTGAGTCAGGATGACGACGTACCCCTGCCCGTAGTCCAGCGTAAGCACACCCAGACAGCACTGGGTCGTCAGCACAGTCAGGCCGCTCCGAAAGACTACTTGTAGAACTCTGGTGCTAGTAATCATAATATATACAAGATCCACAAGATCCGCTGCACCCAAATAGTCCGGGCTCGGGAGGTTTTGGCGCAGTCCGCGAGACGACGATGCCTTGACTGTCCCGACAAGCAGAGGAATAGGCGCGCGTCCGGGCTCCTGTAGCGCGAAAATTCGCGATGCCTACCGCTTGTTTGGTCTTTCATGCAGGACTGTTTGAATCGTCGATGTCCAACTCTTTCAATACGTCGTATCTGTTGACGTTGACCGTCCTATTATGCTGTCTGAGTGCCGGGGATCGCTGGGCGTTAGCTTCCTCGGGCTTAGCAGAGGCAGCGATTGGGGGCGCTGGGCAGCTGAGCGAGCCAACCAGCGGCCAACAAGCCCAAAGCCACGGCGCCCACCTCCTTCCAGCGACCCGCCAATCCACCGCACGCCCGGACAGCGCCCTTCTGTTAGCCTTGCCGTTAGCAGCGCCAGAGCCCCTGTTACTCTTCCCGTGGTCCGAGACCGCTTTTAGTCGCTCCTGCACCCTCGTGGTGGCCGGCGTTGTCATTACAACCCGTTCCCCTGTTAGCTCGTTAGTTCCTGGCGTTGGCCACGTTCACTCCAAGGTACCGCCGCTACGTGCCAGAATGCCATGCCCAAGATTCTCAAACACCCTTCCACCATCCCCCAGACCCCTCCCACCGTACCCTCGCTGACCCCCCCGACGAACTACTCGCCCCCTTTCCCGCTTATCCATTCTGCTTCCAGCCCTCCCACTACGACTGATTCTCCCACTTCATACACACCACCTCCCGCCCGTTTTTGCTTCATCAACTCCCTTTTCGCCCTGGGCTTGTCTCATCTTCTACTGCTCCCACCCCCGTCTGGCAGTTGAGGTTTTGTTTCTTGCACCTCCACCTTACACTTTCGTTTCTTCTCCCCCTCCCTTCTCGCCACTCGGGATCCGACCGTCATAGAAAGGTTGGGAGAGTCTGCTGTACGGGCTGGCCTGTCGCTCTCTGGTTTTCTCGACTTCAATCGCGTCAGGACGTTCAGAGGCCGGCCTCTCCATCTTATTACCACCCCAAAACCCACACGTTCGCTACCTGCTTCAAACTTTCAAAACGTCTATTATTACCCTTCGTGCCAGGACAGGCCTCTGACCGTCGGTGTCGCTGCATCCCTTGGCGATCGTGTCAGCAGCAATCTCATTTCCCACGCCATTCCGAACGCTCGCCGTTGCGAAACATTGCCTGGCCTTAGATTTTGCTTCGTCTCAGAACTGTAACGACTCTTCAAGCGATGTATTCGCAACATGGTGCTGCAATGGCGCCGCCGCAGAAGCCAGAAACATTCATGCTCTCTAATGAAGCACAACAGAGCTTGCCTCAAGATGCTCAAGTCGCCCTTCAACAAGTCGATAATTGTAAGTCACTCCAGCCTTTGCACGCATTCCTCAATCACCCTTGGTCTATACCACAGACATGTGTTAGACAGATTCTGACAGGTACCCGCAGTGAAATACTTCTTGATATCCGCGCCGGTCGACTGGAGCCCAGACCAGTTTATCCGTCGATTTTTACTTCCAACCGGAGAATATGTCTCTTGTGTATTATGGTAAGACCATACGGTCAACGTCACGATTCATTTGTACTCACACAAGTGGCAGGAACAACCTATTCCACATTTCTGGGACCGACATCGTGCGATGCCTCTCCTTCCGCTTCCAGGCCTTTGGTCGCCCAGTGAAGAACTCGAAGAAGTTCGAGGAGGGGATTTTTTCCGACCTCCGCAACCTGAAGTCCGGCACAGATGCGTCGCTCGAAGAGCCCAAGAGTCCGTTTCTGGATTTCTTGTACAAGAATAATTGTATTCGAACGCAGAAGAAGCAAAAGGTCTTTTACTGGTACAGCGTGCCGCATGACCGCTTGTTTCTGGATGCACTTGAACGGGATCTGAAGCGAGAGAAGATGAATCAAGAAGCGACTACGGTCGCTGTCAGCGAACCCGCCTTGTCCTTTGAGTTTGACTCATCGCAGTCTCTGTTCGAGCAACTGACAAAGGCTCAACAAGCTAATTCTTCCTCATTTTCTGCCAATGCAGGCAGCACCTCCTATTCTCAATCCACCTCCCCCGTCATTCGACCCGTCGATGCTATGCCACCTCCTTCTATGGTACCTCAGACAATGCCAATGGTACAGGAAGAATCACATCAAAGGGCTGCATACAACCCTATGAACATGTCGAATAACGCAGGCGCAGGAATGATGAAGCAGGAGCAGGACTATGCTCAGCTTCAATACGACCGCAACGGCATTCCTCTGTCGCGGGTACACCAGCGACACACCTCAATGCCAACATACATGGAATACTCTCCCGCGCCCTCCTTCGTATCGTCACACTACGAAGACTACAGCAACCGCGGAATTTCGTTCGAGCCGGTGACGCCGCCGCAACATGCCATGCCTCTTGGGGCCGAGCCAGCCTATGTCGCCAACGAGGATACTGGGCTGTACTCGGCGATCCCTGACATGGCATCAAATCCCGCCTATGCTTCCATGCCGCAACTGCCACCCTCAAATGTCGCTGGACCTCAATTCTCAACCGCCACAAGGACTTTCCCATCGTCCAATGTCTATTCCGTCATTGAAGGTTCTCCTACCTACAAGCAACGCCGCCGACGTTCGTCCATCCCTTCATCCGTTCTCAATGCCGTTGCAGCAAATGCGGCTGCTCACGCTGCTGGTGGTGCACCAAAACCCCATGCTGTACACCGACCCAGTGATCTCCGCCGTTCTGTGTCAAGTTCTGTCCTCCCGGTTGCAGAAGGTGACGAATCGGCCCAGGATTCTCCACCAGGCTTGACCAATAGCTACGCCTCTACCGTGGTGCACCAGAAGGACCTTCTGCACGAGCTCTCTCGGCACGGCACTCCACTGCCAAGTTTAGAAGAGAGCCCGCCCCAGGCCAAGGCCGGTCTGACCAGCCCGCATGACGATCTTTCGCACTTGGTCAATGAGGAAGCGTTGGGTGGCTTGAATTCTCTGCACAACAGTCCGGCGATTCGCGCGGAACGACCTGGACCGGTGCGCCGAGCTCGGAGCGCTACTATGATGGAATTGGGACCTTACCCGCACAAATCACACTCGTGCCCGATCCCGACATGCGGCCGACTATTCAAACGCCTCGAGCATCTGAAGCGGTGAGTTTATTTCCCCTAGTCGATGTTTTGCATGCAGCCCTGCTGCAGGAACCCGCTGGTTGATCGTGTTTCATTTCTCTAAGCGCCGAAGCTGACTGGGCGTCTATGCAGGCACGTGAGGACCCACACCCAAGAGCGACCATACATCTGCCCCTACTGCAACAAAGCCTTCTCTCGGTCCGACAATCTTGCCCAGTAAGTCTCTAGCCCAGCTCTCTAAATATAGACTGCCCTCATCCCCACCATCTATGCTTACGCCATCACTTAATCTCAACATTACGCGTATCGCTGACTTGGTGATTTCAGGCATCGACGCACCCACGAAACATCTACCGCCGACGGTCAGCCGCCGCCCAATTTCTCCGACGAAGACCTTGAGAACGAGGAGAACGAGTTTGGGTCCCTAGGAGAAGAGTCTCCGCCGGAAGAGCATTACGGCCTCCCCATGTCAACGATGAGCATGGGCATGAGCATGAGCGGTCCGACTTCGATACCTCAAAATGTGACGAGCATGCCTGCCATGACTGGTGGCGGTATGAACATGGGTCAGACCGCGTATTCAATGCCGATGGAAGGGAGCCACACGCAAATGATTCAACCGCAGATGTTGCAACAACATATCTGAGCCAAGACTCGATGGGTAGTTCGCGGGGCAGTCTCTCCGCAATGTGAAACAAAATCGTCACTCTGGGTGACCGACGGCCTCCATGATGGAGTGAAATCGCACTTTTGAAAAACTATAGACATGTTGCGTTTCTAGGATTATTTTGAACAGAGCTAAGCAACACAAGTTCGATTTAGAGGTTTGCACCAGCAGCCAGTCCGGACTTACAGGCTCGAAGATTCGGATGCGATGATTGTCACCATTTTGAACGAAGGAATTGACGTTACCCTTGTCTCTATAGCATTTTTCTATATTTCATTACTCATGTCTTTTTTACTGAAGATCACTGCCAGAATTTGTGGGATCTGTGTATATATAGATGAGATATATGTCCCAACCGTTGGACAATGGAATGACCTTTGGAAATACCCCTGAGAAGCCCCTGTTCCTTCTCTATGCGTAGGTTTTGCGGGCGACATCTTAAGACAGTCTTTGCGAGTATACGTGGTCCAAAAAATTTCACGCTCATATCTGCCAGTGCATTTAAGAGCTTGCCGGTGCACAGGTGCCTCTAGACTCTTGTTCTTTCGTGGTAAAATCCTTGTTCCGGTCGAACTTTCAAGGGAATGGATCTTAGAAGAAGCCAATCTCCACGACGCCCTTCTGTGGAACATCATGCTCTCAGCAGACCCAGATGGGTAACACTACCTGAGATACTTTCACTGAAGGTTGAGGGAGGATCGCCGCCTTCACTCGTGCATGACACGCTTTCGACGTTCGCGACGCTCTGTCTGGCAGACTGCTCTCTGTGTCTCTCTTCTAGGTAATGGTTTAACCTTAATCGGAGCGTAGGCTTTCCCCGCAAAAGTTCAGGCGGAAGCCAATCAGCATCAGACGCCGCCATTCACTGACTTCCTCCACCGAGAATACGCATAACGATATCGCAAATCACATGCCCACATGGAAGAGTCCGTCGCCAGATATCCACGCGGTCAAACACCCGACAAATCACCCAAAACATCTTGAAGAACACGTTTACGACGACTAGTCCTTGATGTGGGATCCATGGCAGCCATAGGGACTCGTTATCGCACAAGATCGCGATCTAACGGTGGAGGCATCAGCCTAACCGAGGCAAGCACTACCGCATTAATGTGCATGTGCCATTTGGCCACTGTTATAGAGTAAAACCGCTATCCTGGAACATACGCACAATCTTGCTTACTACAAGTCTCTAGGGACGACCAGTCCGTTGCTCTACTTCTACTTTCCCCTTCTTTAATTGGATTGCAGTCTCCTTTTCACTATGATTGAACAGTATCTCAATCCCGTCCGCCGCTCCGGCTTCCCTCTTCGCTATGTTTCTCTTGCCCTTCTCTCTTCAGTCGTTCTTCTCCTGATTTTCGTCCGCATCCATCGTGAGCGAAAACTGAGAAGGACAGGCGGTGTACACGGGTCTTATTTGTCCAAGAATGTCTTCTCCTGTATCTCAGCCCTGGTGTCTCACACAGTACAATACTGATAACTTCTTAGCCGCCGGCTTTTTCCTCGCTGCAGCTAGGGCACAGGTCAACAACAAGCTGCTTGATTACTACAACTCCATCTACCGCAATGCGACTCCCGAATGTCCGAATCTGGTCGAGCTCAACCCGTTTGGGAACCGCCGATACCTTATGACTCGCGAACCCGAGCATATCAAGGCCGTTCTCACCGGCAAATTCGCCGACTTCGGCAAAGGGCCCCTCTTCCACAGACTCTGGGAACCCTTCCTCGGTGACAGCATCTTCACGACGGACGGCGAGCTCTGGCAAAACTCCCGCTCCCTCATCCGGCCCATGTTCGTCAAGAACCGTGTCTCCGACCTCGCCATCTTCGAAAAATGGTCTCAAGTCCTCATTTCCAAGATCCCCGAACACGGCCCCATCGACATCATGGACCTTTTCTACCGCATGACCATCGACGTGACCACCGAGTTCCTCCTCGGTCACAGCGTCAACAGCCTCAACCAACCGCAAGCCGAATTCGTCCGCGCCTTCAACGAAGTCCAGCGCTTCCAGATGCTCATCACCGTCCTCGCCCCCTTCCAGATCTTCATGCCGCGCCACAGATATCGCCGCGGCATTCGCACCATCGAGAACTTCATCACCCCCTTCATCCATGAAACCCTCGCCCTGCCCCCATCCGAGCTCGAAAAACGCTCCAAAGACGACAAATCCTTCACCTTCCTCCACGCCATGGCGCGTTTCACCCGCGACCCAAAGATGATCCGCGACCAGATCATCGCCGTCCTCCTCGCGGGCCGCGACACCACCGCCGCCACCCTGTCCTGGGCCTTC
The DNA here is from genome assembly GCA_021030945.1 of Pyrenula aspistea. Classification (NCBI taxonomy): domain Eukaryota; kingdom Fungi; phylum Ascomycota; class Eurotiomycetes; order Pyrenulales; family Pyrenulaceae; genus Pyrenula; species Pyrenula aspistea. The sequence continues at coordinate 24,379 of JAGFML010000133.1, forward strand.
TACGAACTCGCCCACTACCCGGAGAAGTGGGCCAAGCTCCGCACCGAGGTGCTGAGCACCGTCGGCAGCAAGAACCAGCCCTCGTACGACGACCTGAAGAACATGCGCTACCTGACCCACGTCCTCAACGAAACCCTGCGCCTCTACCCGGCCGTGCCGTACAACGTCCGCTTCGCCCTGGCGGACACCACGCTGCCCGGCGTCCCCGGGACGGGCCAGCCGGACGTCGGGTGCGTGGCGGGCGACTCGGTCGTGTACAGCACGCTGGCGATGCACCGCAGACGGGACCTGTATCCGCCGGTGACCAAGGATTTTGCGGACCCGGCGGTGTTCAGCCCCGAGAGGTGGGACGTGTGGATGCCCAAGCCGTGGCAGTATATTCCGTTTAATGGGGGCCCGAGGATCTGTGTTGGGCAGGCGTTTGCGATGGCGGAGATGGCGTATGGTGAGTTTTCTACCTGCTCCCTTTTTGTGGTGGGTGGGTGGGGTTGGATGGTGGGGGGAATGTATTTGTGAAATGGAGTTGCTGACATTATGTGATTTCAACGGCAGTGATGGTCAGAATCGTCCAGCGGTACGAGCGCGTCGTCTACGACGGCGTCTGGGAGGACCAGTACCATAAGGCGGAGATTGTGGGCACGCCGGGGCAAGGGGTCAGGGTCGTCATGATTCCGGCGAAGGACGCTGCGGACGCGGTGTAGGGTGGCGCAAATGAGGCAGCGTTGCGGTATATGAGGATTGTGGGACGGGTTGGTGACGGGTTAGTATCAAGGGAGGGAGGAGGGAGGATGGGTGGTGGATGGGTGGGAGGCAGGGAGGGGAGAAACACGTGCGCGCGATGGATTACCCACCTTTATGTCGATGCATTTTCTTTTTTTTTTTGGGATCCTGGGAAGAACGCGCGGGTTATGAGGGTTTTACAAGTAGGTTTCCTTGGCTGGATGAGGCTATAAGGAAAGGACATATCTATATCTATATCTATATGTATGGGTGGAGGGGGGGCGGGCGGGGGGTGGGGGAGGAGGAGAAGGAGGAGGAAGGGGGGCGGGGGAGGGGAAGGAAGGGAGGAGGGGAGGTCCTCGAAAATGGAACTTTAGAGTAGGGCTTATCTACCTGGTATCTTAGGTACGTTGTTTGGTAGGAATATTATGTCATGTCATGTCATGTCGTATCATATTATATGTATTTTTTATTTGTTGTTTGTGTCGATTCGTATGGGCCGTAGTTTTTGAGGGGGAAGAGGTTGGATGCGTGGTTTTTGATTTGATTTTGATTTTGATTTCTGACTTTGCAAGGTACCAATGATATTGGTGTTGATGGTGAAGGAGAAATAGGATGTGGGGTGTAGAGTATGGGTTGGGGTATGGGGTACGTAGTAAGATGACCTGGAAGGGTCGGCACGGAGAGGAAGCGTAGGAGATGGCTTTGGTTTGATTGGTCTGGACTGTAGAGTGTGTGGGTTTAGATTTAGATGCTAGATAGATGCGTAGGGGCGTTTGCGGTTTCAAGGCGGAAATATGAAAAAGGGGCAGAGAGGGGGGGAATTAGAAAGGCAGGGTTGGTGGGAAATAGGACTGATATGTCAAGCGGGGGAAAGGGGAAGGGCGGATTGGATACGTGCATGTTAGAATCAAAGGAGTGAGGAGTGAGGTGTGAGGTGAGGTCTCAACTTTAAGACTCCGAGAGCGGTGATAGGTATCTGATTGCATAGAATAGTCTGGGGGTATCATACTATCATGATGGTGCCGTAGAGCTATTTGCTCGATGCGCCTGCAGTACAATGCAAGTCTATGGGTACAGCACAAGACACTCCTCGCTGAGCTGAGTGATCGATTGACGGCTGCATGTTGATTGCTGAAGCCATGCCCATGAGTCGCCCCCTGTGAGCCTTCGGAACGCCACACGAAATCTCTTGGAGTAAAAAACAGTCTCTAAGGAAAAGCCCACTTTATTTCTCTTTACCGAAGAAAACCGTCTAATAACGCCGTTTCACCCCTCAATGCCCTCCTCCCACGATCCCCCTCCCCGCGCCCCTAACAGCCCTCTTCTCCTCCAGCCCCCTCGCCCACCACGCAGCAACGAGCGCCGCCACTCCGCCGATCCTCAGCACCCACCCCAGACTCGCATCTCCGGCCTCGCCGCGGGGTTTCTGCAGCGTGCGGAACACCGCGGACGAGATGAGCGTGGCGAGGATCTGCGGGGAGCTGACGGCCACGTTGTGCAGGCCGAGGATGATGCCGGCTTGGTCGCAGTAGTCGTCGTCATCTTCTGCTTCTGAGATGTTTGCTGGGTTGGAGATGTTGGGGCTGGTGTGGAGGGTAAGTGTTGTAGGAGAGTCGTCGGCTTGTTCGGCGAAGGGCTTGTTTCTATTGGAGGTTGGGGAAGCAGGACGAGACAGTGATGGTGAAGATGATTGCTCTGCGTTCGGCTCGCCTCTTCGTTTCCGTCTACGTGTCTCGCGTCGTGCTTCGTCGCGTCGTGCGACCTCGGCGGAAATTAAGGCGAAAGGAGCCCAGAGGGTGACGGACCAAGAAATCCCAACCAATGCGGTCATGATGGTAGCAGCAAGAGGCGTAGAGATGAAGAAGGTACTGAACATGCAGAGGGCGAAGAAGATGTGCGATAGGAGCCAGGTGCGACGGAGCGTAAGACCAGGGATTTGGACGCGCGAGAGTAAGGAGCGAGTACGGGGTGTGGATGGTGGCAGAAGCTCGGCGGACGTGAGGAGCGTTAGGTCGGCGGTGGAGGAAGAGTAGGGCATTCCGGCTGTTGAGGCGCTACGGGGATAGATTGGACGGCGATGTGCTTGCCTATGAGCGTCGGGCTCGGGTCGTTCATATGTGGGAACTAGGAGGAAGGGGAGGATTATGTTTGAGACGAACGATGTGATGGCGAAAATGAGGAGTGCAAGCGTGCCGACGCGAGTCGCATGCTCCCAAATATCGTTGATGTCTCCTTTAGTAAGGTTCGGGTGCTCAGAAAAAATAGGGTCGACGTAAAGCTGGCCAATATATGTCGTGATGTAAAATAGGAAGGGAAACCAGCCAATCCAGTTGAAAAATTGCACTTCGCAGACTTTGCGGATCTGTGGAGGTAGACGTTTTATAGACTTGAAGGCCTCGGCGAAGAATGCAATAATTCCCTGATCCGAATGAGTCGGCGGGCCTTCCAGCCGGGGATCTCGCTCTTGAATATACAAGCAGCTGACTGCTAATGTGACGCCGAGAGAAAATGAGGCGATGACGCAAAGGACTTTGAACTGTGTGTTGCCAAAGAAAGGGAAATAGCGTGGGAGATTGATATAACCAAAGACGTAGCCTAGTACATTTCCAACGCCAGTGACTCGACTGGCCCATGCGTTCGCAGATTCTTGTTGATGTGCAGGGGCATTATCAACAATGAAGGCTCGGATACCTGCCTGGACTGCACGATCCTTCAGCTTAAGGTAGAGTACGTGGTGTAACAGCACTTACCAGTGTTGATCGCGAAGTCGAGGATGTACATGAAACAGGTGGCAAAGACGATGTTAGCCGTCTTGAAATTGGCGTCTTCAGGATCAGCACCAAAGATTCCGCCGATTCCTCCAACAATCTCCCGAGTCCAGGCCAACGCAAGCAGTCCCACAATCGTCGCAGCGCCGCCAGCGATCATGAAAGGCCTCCTCTTTCCCCAGGATATGCGACAATGGTCACTTCGAATACCGACATAGGGCTGCACAAGGCATCCTGACAGGGGTCCAGCAATCCACACAAATGCGAGCAAAGATTTGCTCATCCCTAGGGACAGGAGGTATGGTGAGCCATGGGAGAGTTCCACAGACCACACAATCTGCAAGCCTCCTATACTTAGCGTGAGGAGGAACAAGTAGAGGCTGCTCTTCGACTGAGGTTCGCCAGAACCGTATTCTTCATATTGAAGACCACCGGACAAAGGGCGTGATTGCTCTTCATCATCGTTACTGGAACTCCCTTCTGGAGAGATGAGAGGCGAGTGCTCGTCCACAGGTCCGGTTGCAAAGGCTGCACCTGTCATGCTAGATCTGTGAAGTGAAACACCAGCCGTCGAGACACAATTGCTCGAGAACGATCGAACTCAAACCGAAACTTCCCGGGTAAAGTCGCAGGAAAGACAACCTTCTGGAGGAGAGTAAGAGGATGCAAATACACTTGGCGCTGATGGTGGTCGATAACTTGATTTGGACCTCGCCCGAGTCGCGTGACAAATGAATAAGTGTTGTGGTGATTTTTGATGCTAACCCAGTCTGACTATTATTGTATATCACTCCGCAGGCTCGAATTGGAATTTACAGGGCTGGAGGTAATTATAGGAGACAAGTTGTACTGTTAGAGGCAGCGAACAGTTGGAAGGACAAATGTTAGGGTACAGAGTCATGGCACGACGAGCACTTTGCGACGAGTCGTACTGAACAGCTTTGTAGGAACGATAGGTCGGCTTTGACTCACTCGTAAGGAGCGACATCAGAGGCTTGAAGGATAGACTAGGTTTAGATTTGAAAGGAGCGTAAAGTTGGGTGACCAACTGAAATCAAGCTTCGCGTTCTGTCCTCAGGTCGTCCACGAGGGCCGAGGTTGCTCTAGCTTGCTCCTCCCCCCGGAAATCCAAGCCGAAGTTTAGCCGCTGAGACAGCTCCCCACCAAGTCCGCTCACTGAATCCGTCCTCAGCACTCATTGGGCAACCTGCACGCTTTGTTCTCTGTGAACGCGATGAATCGAAGGCTTGCTCAGACTAACAGGCGACTAGGGGCCACATCAATTACTATGCCAAAGCCCAAAAGGCAAAGAGTGAAGCGCCGGTATGCGGCCTGATGGCGGTCTTGGAGTCCCTGAAGGTGTAGAGGCAACATCAATTAAATCTTGCTCGGCAGGTATGGTAAAGCATGAGTTGGAAATTCAAATCTCGCATTTTACCTTTCACAGTCTTACCTCTTGCAACCACGAGGTTTCCGGCACCTCCACGCCCGCCATATTGCACATTAACCCAACATACGCATAAGTTATGGCCAAATGTCCCAGCAAGGTGGTACCCTCCTTCCCCCATCTCCCCTCCGCCTTCTCCCACACCTCATCCTCCACCTTCCCCTTTCCCTCCGCCATCTTCGTCGCAAATTCCCAGACCAGCATCCCCTCACCATCTAAACCCTCTGGCATTCGTCCGTTCCAAGCGTCTTTGATCTGGACGTCGGACAGGAAGCCGCCAGAGCTGCAGATCCGGGAATGGGCATAGAACGGATATTCTGAGTGCACGGAGGCGGATGCGGCAAGAATGGCAAGCTCGCGGATACGTTCGCTGGATGGGAGAGAGTGGTTCGACACTATGGCTCCGAAGAGATCCATGAAGGGCCGGGCCATGGTGGGCGTGTGGCTGAGAAGGGGGAAAAGACGGGACTATCAGCTCCTGGGACAAGTTCATCCGGCCGCGTAAAAAGCGGATTGTTGAAGCGTCGGTGGACGAGCGAGACAACATGACGAGAACTCAGAACGAATGATTTAGGCTTCTTGACTTACATGAGGGGGATAAAAATCCCCAGGAGTGCGCCGTTTTCATCTTTGACCTTGAAGCGCTCTTCTTGATCCCTGGCTTTGGTGAGAACATCGTAGGCTAACTTTTGTTCAGCTGTAAGGTCTGATGGAGGGATTGGCGGGAAGCGAGGCATGGTCTAGAGATCTAAATAATGGCAGTCGTCGATCTAAAGTGAAATACTGACGAAAGGCTTATGGAGTTCTCTCAACAGCTGGGGTGTGTTTGAAAGCTTCAGTGTCTCTGAATAAGCCTCGGTGCCCCAAGACCGAGAAATATGGAACTAAAGTCCAAATGATATAGGAGATCTGCATAGCTCATCAGTAGTAGCTTTGAAAGCGAACAATATGAGGGCGGTACGAAGTGTCATGATTGGACAAGGAAGACTGCAGGAGCATTAAGGTTGTTCCATGAATCGCCAAGGCCAAGCAGTTTCTGCACTCTTTTCTCCAAATTTTTCGGCGGTTTGAATTTCAAGGTAGCATGTCTGCTGTGGGGCAAGCCTTGTGCGCCATCATTGTGTCCACTATTTACTAAAGAGCCTTTCAGCGAGCCTCACCGCACAATCAATTCTCCTGACTGCAAACATGTTGCGACGATCGAACATCATGACCAGTGTTTCCTGGAAATCTCGGCCCAGCTTGTTCGGGCAGAGAACCGGAAAGTAGTCTTTCAATGAAGGAGAAGCGGCATGACAGAACTCAGATATCTAAAATTGTGAAAAGTACTTCCGACTTCTGAAAAGGTCTTACCTCTCTACGAATAAAATGGGCAGCGAGCTTTTTCAGTTATGCTGTCAAGATAAAAGGCGGTGTCCCGCGAAGACGCCCTTATCGCAGGCCTATTCCACACGAACCTATGAGAATGATCCGCTGGCGGCAATGGAAGACCCCTCACAGTCACCCAGCCTCGCAAGGTAGACTCGAGACAAGGCACTTTTTGCATGGAGGTGGGGTTTTCTCTGTTCTTATGTTCTCGCGAAATTTCCATTCTCTGAAGATGTCTTTATCAATGATTACTCGATGCCAAACAGCGATCACCAAATCTAATTGATTAACGGGATGAGCGTTTGTGAAATTCCGATTTGAAAGACTCACTGACATGGCCGAGGTCGTTGGTCTTGTTAGCGGCCTTGTTACTCTCAGCGCTGCTGGCTACCGGCTGTACAGGACGCTGAAGTTCCTCGCAGAAGGTATTGACGCGGTGGAACATGATGTGGGAATGGTTGCAACGGAAATTAAAGTGACATCACAAGTCCTGGACTTCATAAGGGAGAGCCTTGACGATTCAGCCGAATCTAGATCCCGTATTGTGCAGAGAGGTCGAGCTATCCTCCCAAGCCTTACCGGCCAGTGTGAGCTTTGCTTCAAACGAATTGAGAAGCTCATTGAGTTTCTCGAGCCATACGCTATTCGACATGAAGAGCAAGCTTCATCAACACAGGTTGTCAAATACGGGCAACAGAGTAGGGCTACTCGCATCCTCTCCAAAATGAAATGGCAAATGCACAAGCCGGGGGTTGAGAGGCTTCGAGGGTACCTGGGGGCTCTTAAAAGCAATCTTCAGCTTTTGCTAACCGTGCTGAAACATGAGGTTGCCTCAGAGAGGAATGTGCCCGAAGATATACGGTTAGTACTTCGCATTGTGAAACGCAGGAAACTGAATTGAATAAGTCTGTTACTTCGCGACGAGATATTTCAAGCATTCGAGAGAGCTAGACAACAGCCAGAAGACCTGGATGATGAGTACGCTGCCGGAGCCACTCTTGCAATACGCAGGTCTCTTGCTGTGGCCAGGCTACACAATGGGCATCCCCTCAGGCCGCAACGAGCTGTGAAAGATCTTGCAGTAGCAGCTTTTCGGGCTGCACCGAGGAATGATCGCAACGTTGAGTTGGAGGAAATGTTACCAAGGCGACATCAAAAAAGGCTTCAATCAAGTTCGGACGCCTTGCGCGGTGGCACGCGCGACAATGAATGGGGTATCATGCTACCCGAGCGACAACGTTCTCAGCGTGGACCAGATGAAGATGAAGTGACACTTCTCTCAGATGCTAGGAAGTTCAAGGAGAAGCAATATACAGCTGGGCGCCATCATTCTCACGTACCATCAGAGCGTGCTACGCTACACAACTATGGCACAGATGCCTCGAAACCTACCAAGTATGCGGTCATTGACGATCCAGAACAATCTTCCCGGAATCATCGCACACGCCATCCCAAGGCTGCCGACGATCAAAGAGGACAAGGTCGAGGTCGTCCCAGGCCCCTTCGGGGGGGTGGTAGACCTCGAGCATATTCTCATGCTGTTCCCCCGTCAGAATCAGATAGTCAATCAAGCTCTTCTTACCTCTCTGATACCGACACTTACTACAGCTCAACGAGACATGACCCAATTCCTACGACACAGGACAAAAGTCGACGACGACCGTCTCAGCCGATCTTCCCAGCAAATAGTCCCTATATAATGCCCAGAAAATTTGTCCCCTTCTCAAGCCCCCAATCGGAGACTACTACACCTGTGTCTACGTCTTTGGGCTCCAGCCATCCCTTGATGAGCTATTACCATGGACCATCGTTTGGATCGAACGGTTTTAACCCGATGCTGTTTGACATCACCCGATTGACTGGGCCAGAGCCTACAAGGAGAAATCCCCCAAACGGATCCTTGTATCAAGGGCCGTCCCCCCCATATGGTCCTGAAGATCCCGAAGTCAGCATGTCTCGAGATGACGTTTTTGACCATTGGGCACGTCATATATGGAAAGGGCTTACTAAGACGCCGGTGCCGGATGACGGCAAGCAGTCGCAGTGTTTTGGAGACTTCTCGACCCAGAACAACGTGACGCTCACTGCCGACTATCCTAAAATATTTTCAATTCGGTTCCCTCACTTTTTCTGGGGCCTGGCGGAGACATCCTTTGGGCCTCATGGTCTAAAAGCTACTCACTTGTCGTTCCAAGTTTATGTGCGCCCTTATGATCTGGACGCTATCGTGGCATTCAAAGTTTGGGATTACGGGGTAGCAAGATCTGCACGTCTTTCTGACCTTCATATCTACCGCTCTGGTTCTTCAATCACATTGCGCACACACTCCGGCTTTACAAATTGTGAACAAGTTGAGTGGGCTTCGCTGAATTTCAGAACGATGGAGCAAATGGTCCTCGTCAGACAGACACTGTTGGCCCTTCGTGCTCAGCAGCCCAAGCAGTTGACGCCATGCATGAATGAGAGAGAGTTCTCTCCCAAAAGGAAAGATTTTTGGATAGATCTTTTTCCCAACGAGACAATTTTTGAAGGATTGGTTCGTGTAGATGAGGCGACTGCCACTATCTACGTCGTTCACCAAAAAAGCACACGTATTGGGATATCATACTTATCCGGACAATTCGAATGTCCTGTCGGGACAGCATTCATCACCGAAGAGATCTGGTCTCGAGAGTGGTGCAGAACCCACGAAGGAAAATACCTGATTCTTTCCTACCTTCGCTTCCACGTCTTTAGCAACAAGTTTCCTATCAATAGCGTCCGTTGGGATGGAAACAAAAATGACGAGCACTGGATCGAATTCCTCAAGCCGTCAGATACAAGACGCTTTATGAATGCAATCGAGGCTCTGAAACGTGATTTGGGATACTGAGTCGTGGGATGTAATCACAGAAGGCTCCGAGACGGGTTATTGACATCTTTCCCCATTCATTTCCGCAGAGACAACTTTACCTTGCCGGCTTTCATAGTGATATCTTACCGAAGAGATTATCTGCTGAGATTCAACATTGATTCCTCACAGCGCTTCCAGACGCTTTGAACTATTGCCGCAATGGGTGGCTTCTATTGGGCATTTTCTATACTTCGGAATCTTAACTGCCTTATCTAGGTGGGATTGCCAAGATGCGACGGTGGAGTTGTCCAAGAAAACATCCCTCTATCAGCCAGGCATACTGCCATTCCTACCACAATTCAGTATGCTTGATCCCCTTTTAGATTTTGCTCTCAACTGAAAGGCCCTTGCTATAGAATAAAGAGTACGGTCCTGAGCTCCTCCACTCCATGTTTCACTTTTCTGGCCTGATATCCCGTCCCAGCAACATTATTGTCAGGAATACGTTCAACCCTCCTCCTCGGATTCAGAGGCAACCAGGGTGAAGGTGAAAATCCGACTGGCATTGCGGAATTACAAGCATCGGTAGGCTATGTTGATTCTTTCGTCCGATCAAGACAGTTCGAGTCTTCGACTCTCGGATCAGGCGAGTGGAACGACCATGCAGACATCCGAAGATGTAGGATAAATTATCACCTCCAATTCTCACCGGACAACACAAAGATAGAGACTAATCGAGAAGATTAGGTATTTAGGGATTTTCAGGGGAAGGGCTCCAGCGGGTTTAAGCATAACTCATACCTCTAGCCTCTGGTGCGAGAATGAATGGGTATCTATCAATGGTAGAAGAATACTACATCTTTCGCCCGACCACAAATCTGACGCAATAGCTGTGAATGGTAACATGCTCGTAATTAGACTTCAACCTAGCCTAGTAACTTTCATATCATTCGCGGCTATCAATCCTACGACTGAACATCACAGAGCTTGCTTCCACTTCTAATCTACGATTTTATGCAATAACAAAAACTTTAATAAAATTGATATATATGTTGCGGTGCTAATGTCCCGTACAAGCTCATGAGACAATCCGCAAAGTCGTGGAGACTTAAGGATTTCTATTTCTGCTCGAGCTTTTTGAAGCTGTACTGTTGGACACGCGTCTCCTCTTTTGGACCCCTCAAAACGTCCCCTTGATTTCCTACCTGGCCGTGTGTAATCCGTAGCTTCCGCCTCGCGCTTCTTCCATGCCTCGACAATATCCTCGCAGCTCATCATCTTGGCATTTCCCGTGGCGGTTGACTGGTCTGCTGACAAGACGGGTTCTTGTAACTTTCGGGTAAATGAGAAAACAATTGTTGTCGAATAACGAGGCGCGTTTAGCAAATGCTTGCGGAGAAAGCGTTCGCGAGCTTCTGAGGCATTACTTGCACGAATCTCCTACGGAACAAAAACGTAGCTTCAAGTAGTTTGCGCAGATGTGTCGGATCTTTGGATGTGGTTGGCGTTCGAAGTGGCTCACTGGTCTGAATAGATGTGGTTGGGTTGAATTCAGCACGGTTCGCCTCTTCCTGAAGGCCTGTCGACACGCACGGGGCGGAGGGGTTGTCAGTGCAGATGGAGTTCTGTTCGGGATAGAACGAATTAGAAGTAGTGAAATGGATATTCGATTTAGGGCTCAGACACCGGATGTAAGCCGGGTCAAGTTTTACCGGCAACATCTCTACCAGCCTTCCTCCTCCCAGAGTCTGTGACTGCCGAATCAAGAAGCTACAGCTCAGATTTCCCCGTCCCAGTAGAATATGGGGTTTTCCTCGAATGCCTCCAATTCCACCACCACGCCTTCATTACCAACCTCCGTAACAATCTTGTTACACTGTTGCTTGTAAGCCTCGTCTGCAGAGCTGGGGCAGGCGATGTGTATCTCCTGCATAGCAGGCAGCTGGCAGTTGCGAACCGAGCGGAAGCGACGGAATAAGGCGTCAAGGGCCTGCTCATGATGATTCGTGCCCTTCGATTCCAATGACAGCTGGGCGACTGAAGGGGGTATTAGGTCGCTGACGAACGGGTCTGTCGAGACGTCGAGAAAGTGCTTCAATGAGGCTGCGATGTGAGTCGCGGCGCCAGCGGCCGCGATGTTACACATGACAAGCTCCAGAGGATACTCGAGCTTCTTCAGCTGCTGGAACCCACGCATGGATACCTTGCCCGGGACAATGGAGCCGCGCAGCTCGTAAATGGTGACTGAGAGCTCGACGAGATGACTTCCGGCTTCGCGCGCGACTGCGTTGACAAACTTGCAGATGTCCCAATCCTGAATGTGGGGGCTGTTTTGTGTACAGTGCCAGTACCTCAGCGTCTTTAGGCGTGGAGTATGCTTGAGAAAGTTAGCGATGCCGACATCGTCGACGCTGCAGTAGAATAGGTGAGCAGCTTGCAGTGTCTCTGCGTTGTAATACGAAACTCTGAATGCAAGGCTCTCGAGGTCATCACCTGATGCTATGTAGCTGCGGCCGCAAAAAGACCGTAGGCGGGGCAAGACCAGGAACAGGCTGACCCAGCTCAAGTTACCATCATCCCCTGCGGCTTCTGAGATTGAGCTCTCGAATCTGGTGACTGCGACAAGACCAGGTTTAGGAGAAGAGAGGGGCGACTGCTTGGCTTTATCAACGAGGACAGCGAGCAGCTTGTTTGTTGCGGCATTCGGCTTCCATAACTTTGGTATAATGAGTTTCTCGATATTGGGGAGCAGCGTCAGAAGCAAGACAGTACCGTGCTGCGAATAGCGTTGCTCCTTAACGTCCTCTTCGAACGCAGCATAGTACTCTTTCCAGTCGAGACCGGCCTGCCGTAGATAGGTGGAGTTGGCAAACAGGTCAACAACGGGTCCGCCATCGTCAATGCTCGGCACTAAGTTGGGTTGGTGACCACGAATGCGTGCACGCATGAAGAACCTGCTATCATGTTCGAGGTTTGCGATTCGAATGTACTGCGCGACAATAGGCTCCACGGCGATAAGAGTAAGAAGGTCGGAAGCGGCCATCAAGCTGCCCCAGTCGTCGTAAAAAAAGCCCCGCAAGCGGGAGCGCAACTCGTTGTGGCGCTTGATGAAAGGTGTGCATCGCGCGTAGATTCTCTTACAGGTCAAGGCCACGCTCTCGAAGCCCTGTGGTAGGGTGTATTCGACAATGTTGTCAAGAAGCTCGTTCGGCAGCCGCGTGAGCGCCATGGTGGACTTCTCTGTCTCTAGTCGAGGATGTTGATTCTGCTTTTGACTCTGCTGTTGCTCGAGGATTGAATTGCAGTCGGGAACGGTGAGGACTTGGCTCATGAAGCAACTAGGAAAATCAGCGGAATTAGTTCCGTCGACAATGGAGTAGGGTGTGTGTTGCTGCTTCGGTATTTTGAAGAAGGTCGTGCCTCTTGATCAGCTGAAATGTCTTTTGCCTCGCATCTAAGCAGCATCGAACAACAACCCAGCATTCAAAGACATCGAGAAAGTCGGCCACACGCCTGCTGGCTTCCCGTTGATGAGGTAATTTTCTATTCTCATAAGTGATTCTCATAAGATGCGACGGAGTTGGGAGGCTTCCATGTACACTGGTTGTTGGCTAGAATCAGCCCAGTATGTTGTACGAGGGGGCAGGATACGACGGTGAAGATGTCACGCTAATTCTCGTTCAGGTCTTCACAGCTTCACGTCCCCAGTAGCTTTTAGCCGTAACCCTCTCGTCTGAGGAAATACCTTCCGCCGCACCTAGAACCTAGTTCATTCAAGCTTCTACAATTCTTCTGGTTCTCGTTCAGGTTCTGACAAGCTCGCCAGAGTAGCTTGCTTCCTTTGCCTTTGGCTGAGACTTGTCATCCCTTCCGTCAACGCCTGTCCATTTACACGCCCTTTTAGGACAGCGTGGCAATAGCATTGCATTCATCATTGTTGTCACTAGGTAGCTGACCACATGCTTGTCTCGAGTGAAGTGAAGACTGGGTTGCAGAAACGAGGCAAGTTAGCCAAGAAAGCGCACTCCTAATGAGTACTAGCGTGTCGCACGCTCGCTTTTCGCACGTCGGTCAGCCTTGCATATGAAGGATCAAGATGACAGTCGACCCAATAAGGCATTCAACACGCTCTGGTTGCTATAACGCCAACTAAGCAAATATGGCAGCTTCCGACAAATTGAGCGAACACTGCCTTCTCAGCTGTCGGCCCTGTTGCTTCTCGTCTACCCTCGTCTGCTACATAGTTCCTTCACTCTTGCCCCCTTGACACTCTTTGAGTTGTATTTGTCACTCAAGAAATGCAAACAACGCTGCCTTCTGATGATTTCCTGATTGCCTCCCCCTTCCCCATTGCGTTCAAAAGATGCACTGTCTCCACAGCCCAACACTTTGCTCAGTAGACTCTGCTAATGCATCGGGTTTTGCGGTACTTCGCCCAACGTACTAGCTCCTCTGACAGAACTAGATTCGCGTAGACTGCGACGAATTGACAAAAAACAAACACGAGACGACGTCTAGCTTCAGGACATACAACCGTCGTTGGCGACCCAGACTACACGGATCAGAGAGGGCCTAACGCCGATGATGTCTTGCTTTATACTTAGATGCAGAGGAGGTTTCTGCGCATCCAAAGGACTCCTGGTTGAGGATATCGTGCGATATAAGATGATGGGAAGAACGTCTTCAGATGGGCGACCGTCAAGGTGGCGTCTAAAATTTGCTACGTGCTTTGCTCATACAAGTCATTAAACCAGGCCAATTCTGCTCTCTTCTCCTGCCCTCTGCATTCTCTGCTCTACGATGAGCGGAAATGCTCATCATGCATTCAGTACATTTCCTACCACTTTTGCTCACCGCGAATGCGGCCATAATACCGCCACTGCTCCCACGCGTCAATATCAACCTACCTCCTGATTTCCCTGCTGGTTTCGCTCTACCTCCTGATTGCAGAGAAGGGTTTGAAAATATTGCAATGGCTGAGCTCAATGACGGACCTACTACCTCTGGAGATGCGGGCATTGGAGCTGAGTTCGAAACTATCCGAATCCAATTCACAAACAAGCAATGCGGCCTCGAAGATACGTTTGCTGCGAAGCGTAAGACAGTCAAGGGCCGGTCTGGGACCAATTATGTGCTTTCAGTGGACACTTCCGTCGAACAGGGCAAGGGAGCCGTCAGCGCGGAGTATGTCCTGGATGGTAGGACTATCAAAGTCGGCGATGGGAGCGCTGCGGCCGCTGGCAAAGCAACTCATGACGACTTGGTAAGTACTTCATCGACTTGGCTCCATATCTAGTGTGATTCATCCTCCTTGCAGACGAATTGGAAACCCTGGAGTGAGAATCCGCCCAACCAGATTATCATTGAAGATTACCCGCAATGCCCAGATCCTTGGACTGTTAGGGGCCTGACTGAAAACACGAACAAAAACCTGATTGCTTGGGCCCCGCAAGTGGCTGCGCCGATGCCTCTGGAAGCGCTATACTCTCTGATGAAGGAGAATCTACAAGGCGTAACCAATGGCAGGAATGTCCTCAACGGGGAGACTGAAAGTACCTCCAGGGGCCAAAACCTCCAGCTGGTTACCAAAGCTCACTTCCAAGCTCTCTCGCTACAGATGGATCTCGACAATGTCAATGACGCCGTGCTTGGCTTCTGTACCTTGGTCTTATCCTACGCGAAGGCTGCGAATAAGCCAGTAGATCCGAATGATCCGAACGTTGTGGAGAGGAGCCCCAAGTCATGGATTCCGTTCATGCCTCGAACGGAGTTCGTCACGATTTACAAGGCAGTCAAGTCGGTGTTCCCTCCTGATGGCGTGCTTTTCGATATTTTCAACAAACTTGCGTGCTACAAGACGAATAAGAACTTACAAGTCAGGTATGTGGCCTGGATCGTTTTGCAAGTTGTTTGTCTAGCTAACAGCACGCAGTATCGACGGCGACTATTGTACTGGCGACCTAAAGAATCCTGTACCTGGTGATAAGTTCGGAGGTCTGCAGTACAGGTATATCGGCAATTTCCCCAAACCAGACGTCCCCGGAACCTTGAATATCAAGGAATGGATCGAGAAAATCGACGCAGGCAGTCTAAGTCCAGACTTGTTGACGACTTTCGACAAGAACTACGATCAATCCATCGGTGGCCTTGAAGACAAGGTTGAAAAAATGTATAATTTGGCCCGCACTGCGCCTTTGTTTGAATTCTGAGACTTGAATCCTTTGTTAACTCCGAACTTTGAAGATTTCATGGGCAAAGTGGACTCGGCGATCCAGGCACTACACCAAAGATTCGCCGCTTAACCCATGAAGAAGGTAAGATTGAGGCGCCAGGGCGACGCCGGCAGCTGCATCCCTCCTACCGGCACGGCATCCGAAGTAAATGGCCCGACGCAACCGGCTCCCTCAACAAGCATGATCACCCCGCCGCCATCCATCGACTGTTACAGGGTAGGTCCATCCCCTGGCACGGGAGTGGACGAAGGCTACTGCGACTGCGTGGTGGGGCACAGCAGCTCATTGACCCTCAGTATCATGAGTGGGGCAACGGCATACTCGGAGAGCTGTGCGTACTCTACCGTACCGGGGAGCGCTGCTACAGCCACTATAACAACCGACACATCATCTTGGACCTCTAATTGCCACGCCTGTACGCTAGTAGGCGGTGTTGGCGGCGGCAAAGAGACTTGCACCACGGTTTCCGGCTGCACACCGTCACCCACTATCGTGGCGTGGGTGGCTAACGTCGGCACTATCGACATTGGAAACGCGGAAGACGGCGACGACGGTGGCAGGAAACTAGCCGCCGAAATGTTCGAGAAGCTGTCGGGTATGTGCGACGAGGAAGGCTGCAAGGCCGACCACCAAGAGATGGATAATGTTGAAGCTGCTCTTGGTGGAGGCGAAGAGCCGTTAAAGCCAGCCATGTACATCGACGGTGCCGTTTATCAGGATCTGGACATGTTCGACAAAATGCTGTCTGTTGGCCTCTCGTCTTGGATCTCTGCCCTGGAAAATACCGGCCTAGACCTGTGTAAGGACGTCGAGTACGAAGCTGACGCCGACGAGACGGGTTCCGGTTGTGGATCAGGCCCAATCCCGACGCGCCGCCTTCGTCGCAAAGTTCGTCGTGACGATGGCGCCGTTATTTGGGAGCGCGAGGGGCTAGCGGAAGAAGAGAAGCGTGCCCTGGATCAGCGCTGCTTCGACGATTGTGATCATCCTATGGTTTGCCATTATGAGGCACGCATGTGCAACGCGCCCGACTCGATTACGGTTGTTTCGGGTACCGAAGACGACCCCTACGCGAATCACATCAATATCGCTGTTACCCTAGATGAGATTGGCGATGGGTTCGATTGCGAATTAATAGCCGGAACACTGACTGCCACTACGGCAATTTTGGCACCGGAATTGCTTGGAGCGGACGCCTTGGAAGGGGTGGAGCTTGAATCTATCTGTGGTATTATAGACGACTTTTGACGCTATTACTACCTCCTCTACTGAGATGGTCAAAGTGTCTCGTCGGCAGCTCGCTAGAATCACTAGTTTTTAACGATATCTATGACACGATCAAATCGACTTCGCTGACTCATACCCTCCTATATTCTACAAGCTTGAAGGGGACCACCCGAACATCGGATTTCTAGATCGGTCCACCATCTACTCGACGAAAGCGAATTGTTCGAGACTTCGGCGATGGAGCAGCAACATTTAGACTTTGCAACGGTTTCAAATTGCTTCCGTCCTTCGCTGACGAGTCTTCCTCTGGAGATCCTTTTCTATATCATCAACCTCTGCCGCAAAGACGCGGGCAGATTAAGCTGCTGTCTCTGGTCCTCATCTTGACAGCCTTGAGCCTCTCGAAAAAGCATGTGCATCCAGCCCAAAGACACTGTTGTTAGTTCACGTAGATACACTCAGCATAGATCTCGAATATTTGGATGGGCCGAGAGAGATAGGAGTCGTGCAGCAACAGCCGTCAAGTATGTCATTGCTGCCCCGTTCTGGCAGTTAGCCTTGGTTGATTCAAGTCCATCCTGCAGCGCTCCCAGCAAGTCCGTGCCAGCTTTTACTTCTTTGAGATCCGGACCAAAGCCGGCAAAATACTCGAGCTCTGCTCCAATGGATCAATCGCTGTATCTCTGCTGGAGCTAGGACAAAGGATACTCGTAGCAGGTAAGATCGAGAGTCGCGTTACGGAGAACACTAGCTCTTAGACAGAGGGCAGCAACAATCATGAGTAGAGCTGTTCTGCTTCACTTTGTGAGTTCTGTCCCCTTTCTCCGGTGTTTGTGTCAAGGAGCTGGCACGAGATCAGCAGAACCATTTACTTCCGGTGTTCTAGCAAAGAGATTGCAAAACATGCACTCTTGAAGCAGTCGCGCCTCCCTAGAGAACTTTCCCTTCCCGCCACACAGTTTTTCTCTTCCTGCTCCAAATCTCGACTTACCTAAGTTCCTTGACTTGGCCGATTCTTACAGAGGACTTCGCTCCACTGAGATTGCTTGTTATAGTTGTTACCGATATGCCACGCCCTCGACAAACGGCTAGAAAATCTACGGGCGACCTCTTTCGGAAAGTCGAAATGATGCTAGCAATCCGGAGCCTGAGGCTGAAAGCAGCAGCAGCGACGAGCATGACTCTGAATCTAACACTGGATCCATCCCAGCGAAGAAATATGACCGCGATGCCGACCACGAAAAGTTGCTTGAGGTCCTCAAAACACACCCCAAGGAGCGCCGGACCTACACTTTTGGGTTCACAGAGCGCAGTTGGTTCCCAGACGCAGACCCAGGATTTGCTGACCACCAGGACATCAGCATGAACACTTATGAGCTCGCAGAGGCGATCGTGGAGGAACGTGATCTCAAGAATCTCCCGTTCTCTCCGGGGTTTGCGGAGATGAACTTATACATTCGAGAAATAGTAGCAGAGCATCAAGCGATGTTTAGGCTTTTGAGTGAATGCTTCGGTATGGATAGGTCTCTGGAACGCGTACTGATCAACGTCAAGGCTGGAATGGAGCCAAACACTGCGTTGGAAGAGGCTGAAGGTTTCGCGAAGAAATATGCGAGAGTACGTTTCGTTGGCGCCAGAGACGCTAAGAAATGAGAAGTGCTATCAGGGAGGTGATCGAAAGCGGCATGATGCTAGTGGCAAAGTTGTACCTTAGAGTTGTGAGATTATCCTAATATGCAGCCAGGCCAAAGCTTTGAAGGGCCAAGGTTCGCCTAAATGACATTAGGTGGAGATCAAGTCTGCTAAAATATCAATGATTAGTACTACGATTAGAGTGATCTCGCGAAGCAAGAGTAAAGAAATCTGGAGCCACGACCAGTCGTTCCTCTTGATCCTCTGATGATATGGGAGCCGTAAAAGGTCCTGCCAAGACCAACTCTGTTCCACATTTGGGGCGGCCTTGGCGTATCACCTATCGGACAACTGCAGTTGCTCTCCCACCTGGCCTCATCCCGCTTCAAAATCACTCCGGCTTCCCTTCAAACCCTCGCTATCCGCATCTCAGATCCAATCCCGGATCCTCTCATCCCTACCAAGCTCATTCTCCCATATCTCCCCTCTCTCGTCCTACCGCACTCCCCATCACCCACCCCCCGTGAGTTCCGCCTCCGGAGCTCCAACAACCCGTCAAGATGGTCAAGCCAGTGGTTTCGTCCATGAACGCATGGAGCTGGTACAACCCTCCTGCCTCAAATCCCACAAGACTTAAAGCTAACACCGCTCCTCCAGCACGATAATATCCGTCTTCGCCATGCTCATCCTCTCCGTCATCGGCAGCCTATACAAAGTACGTCACCTCGCCTCCATCCACACACCCACCCATCCACACAAGTCACAATCCCTAACAAAACAACAGAGTAACCACCACTCAATGATGGAATCCTCCAGCGACCCAGAAGACGGCAAAGCGGTCGCAGCGTCCATCTTCCTCGCCGTCGCGGTCTATGCTGTAAGCCCCCCATCAAAAACCCCGGGTATCAGACTGGATGAGGAGGGTTGACATGGAGTTTTAGGTGTTTTTCGTTTTCTGCGGGTTTCAAGCGCTTTTACATGTAAGGGCGAGCCGGAGAGGGGCGATATCGTTGAACTGAGGTGTGGGGGTCGATGGGAAATGTGTTTGGGACGATTCATCGGGAGATTTTGTTGGGTGTGGGTTATGGGTGCAAAGGAATGGCGTTAGGGTGATTCGCGGACATACATATCATTCTTGATGGGCAAAGAAATAGAGCGGCCTAAAGGTCTAGATCGGGAGGGCTTTGCCAACACGATACTTGCCTCAAAAGACTTCATGGTCTCAAGCCTACTTCATCTCGTCAATCCGAGCCAAGCTGGGGACGACAAGCACGCCTTCAGAATTGTGAGGCAGTGTAGTATCGTTTCGTGATTCGCACTGTGAATGTGATATGGACAAATCGATTAAACGCTCCCAAGAATACCAGAACTCTCAAATCAAATCCCGCTTCACAAACTCGGCATGCAGCGTCTTCCCCAGCGCCGCCGGACTCCTCTCCACAATCACCCCCGCCGCCTCGAGAGCAGAAATCTTGGAGTCTGCACCTCCTTTGCCCCCACTTACAATTGCACCCGCGTGGCCCATCCTCCGTCCTGGCGGCGCACTGATGCCCGCGATAAAGCTGACTGCTGGTTTTTTCTTGGTATTCTCGCTCTTTAGGAATTCTGCCGCGTCTTCCTCCGCGCTGCCGCCGATCTCGCCAATCATGATGATGCCGTCGGTTTCTTCGTCCTTAAGGAAGACTTTCAGGCAGTCGATGAAGTTTGTGCCGCTGAAGGGATCGCCGCCGATGCCAACAACGAGGGATTGGCCGAGTCCTGCTTGGGTCGTTTGGTTGACGGCTTCGTAGGTTAGGGTGCCAGATCGAGAGACAATGCCAACGCGGCCGCGCTTATGGATGAATCCTGGCATAATACCGATTTTACATTGGCCCTAAAACTCTGTTAGCACTAAGCGGGAGACGATTCACTAGTAATTAATACCGGTGCGATGATGCCCGGACAGTTAGGTCCCACTAGACGAGTTTTGCTCTGAGATTTCAATATGCTGGTTATGCGAACCATATCGTGTTGAGGTATTCCTTCTGTGATGCTTCGACCGGATTGTGAGCAATTCATCCAAAGCTTTCAGGAAAAGACAGATCTACCAGACAACGAGGGGAATTTCAGCCTCGACGGCTTCTTCGATACCTTTCGCAGCTAGTGGGGGTCTGTGGTAGCTTAGTCAATTTTTGGTGCTTCCGCATAGGCTGGATCTTGCTCACGGGACAAAGATAGCTGAAGCATTGGCCCCGGTCTGTTTCACAGCATCTGAGACTGTTGCAAATACAGGTTTCCCCAGGTGCTCTTCTCCAGCTTTCTTAGGATTTGTACCGCCGACCACATTGGTTCCTTGAGGTTTGCGTAAGTGAAGGGCTCGGAGCATGGTTAGGAAAACTTGAGCGGACCGTAGTCGATAGCTTGCTGGGCATGGAATCTAGAAGATTTTGAGCTCGTTCCTCCAAGAAGGAAATTGGAAGAACACACGTTCCTTGTTTTCCGGTAAAGCCTTGATATATAACCTTGGTGGTGTTATTTATCCGCAAATTGTCAGCTGTGCTGGCGTAGACAGATGGTGCTGTAGAGTAGGCTTGTCTGTGGCCCAAGGAACGCAGCGCCGCTGGGGCACGGCTCCTGAAAGCCTGCATCTCCGCCCAATAGTAAGGAGACACAGCTAGAGCGAGTTATTGATCATACAAGGACTCCAAGGAGAGAGCTGTTGGCATAGCTTAAGGTGAGGTAGCTATACAAGTTCAGATAGAGCCCCATGTTGCCAAGCATTATCGAACGGGACCCCCGAACCGAGCAACGCGGTCCTTCTTTGGGTTTAGTCGTTTGAGGGCATACCGAAGTTTTGAGCGAGATCTTTTTCGCTCTGAAAACCATCATGGATGATTCATGCAGATTCAGTATGCGCGAAGATATGTTGAACTAGAATTTTGGCTAATTCAAAACCATGAAAACCGTGGGACATCTACAGGGAACTCTATCCCGACACTGATGACCCAAACCGGACTCCAGAAGTAAAGCTTGAGATGCTCTGGAAGTTTCCAGTGCATATTACAATGTTGGCAGATACATTCTTCAAGATCGCAGACAGAATCAAAACGATTCGTCCAAAGAGGAAAACAAAATGTCTTTGCTACAATAGTTGGCTTACACCTACCTCTAAATAGTCATTGCCTGCCCAACCATAGAATTGCACGGAGTGTGTCGTGGAGTTCAATAGCCAATGCTTCTAGCAGCGCAGTTACACAAACTCGGGAGCAAGCTCCCCCTTGCATGCAGCGGCAGCGGCAGGTCTTCAACCAAGATATCTTCCTACTCCTTCTAGGGATTGACGTGGCTAGCTTTCCCCTCGTGGGACTACTATTGAACAATTGGAACAATTAAACCTTCATTGCGTCTCAGCGTGTTAGTCATTTGGCAAAATGTCCCCAAGAAGATGCTCAGTGCGCTTTCGAAGAGACTGTGAACGCTGAAAAAAGTGACTGCTTCGTCCGTCCTATTGCTCATATTGTATGTTTTGGGCAGTTAGATTCCGCTTTTAACACACTCTTGCCGTATTGACGAGTTCCTTCGCGTATAACCTTGTTCTATTACCTCTTGGAGTGTTGGATTACAAAGATGTATCTCCTAGCCCTTCTGTCTGAGATTTTCCGCATGGTGGTCAGAAATATAGTCCTCGCAACAAAGCATGAGACTATCAAGCAGGCTCGCTTGACTTGCAGTACGGAAAGCATGCTTCTGTTGATCTGAATTCCACAAATTAACTGGTGAACTGCAGGACTTCTCAACCACGAGATCGACGTTGTCATCTATGAGACCAGAGCCCTCGAGACCAAACATGGACTTAAAAGCCTCAGACCCAATCTCAGTCTTCTAACTGAGTATCTGTCCCGCCGAACACTAGACGAGCATACTCGAGTGGATGAGTGTACTGGAGAGGGAAATTTTCCCGCTTTAGCTCGACAAGCTGTGGAGTCTTTCATCAAGCGGCGAAGCATATGAGACAACAGCGCTCGCGAAAAGTATACACGGATGCTTTGTCGCGCTGCTGTGACACACTCGCGGGGTAAAGCTATCCAAAGTTTACAGCCTATTTCCGAGAAAAATCGTCGCCTTAAGTGCTGGACTCGAGCTGCTACTGACAAAAATATAGCAGCAGCAGCAGCCGTGCTTGGGGACGCAGGGTTCTTTGAGGTACTTGGCAGCCTGGCATTCCATGGGGGCCTCGTAAGCTTCTATTTTGGTAAACCCCTTGTGTGTGCGGCGAGATGCGGGCGTGAAGGCCTTGTGGACACCCTCTTACATTACCCCTTCAAACCATGGTGCTCAGCTGGAGTCGTGGAAGCCCTTCAAGCTGCTAGTTATGGCGGACATGCTGAGGTAGTGAAGATGTTGCTGGACAAGTGCAAAGTTTCTAAAAAACAACAAGAACTGGCCATCGTCAGTGCAGCAGAAGGAGGGCAACTGCTACTGGCGAAGTCTCTCATGGAGAAGTACGTGAACAGCCATTTGATGGGGCAACGAATACTTGTGGCTGGTGCAACTAATGGACATGTCGCTATTGCTCGCCTGGCGCTGGATTTTTGTGGAGCAAACATGGATTCGGGATTCCAGGCTGGACCAACTCCTATCCAGCTGGCAGCTGCGAATGGGCACCCCACTGTTGTCCAAATGCTACTCGAACAAGGTGCGAGCCTTAGAGGAGGCCTGTCTGTGGCAACCATGGACCTGGGAGTCGATCGAGTCGATGGAACGCCGTTAGAGATCGCGGCGCAGAAGGGATATCTAGCGACTGCAAAAACCCTTGTGTGTCATGGTGCGAACGCTAAAGCAGACTACAGAGATGATTCCCTAGCTATAGCAGCGTACCACGGCCGATACGACGTGGTGGTATATCTGCTGGCTAACTGCATAGATTTGAGGACATTTCCTGAATGTGGGGCTGATGCTCTCTGGAACGCTGCCGCTATGGGAAGTGAGAAATCTGCACGTGCCTTGCTCTCTGCCGGGGTAAATCCAAATGGAATGTTCACGGGCACAACTTCAGATCTTGAGTACGTCACAAGCCCCCTGGTTGAAGCAATGAGAAGAAGCCACTGGAAAGTTGTGACGTCGCTCCTGGAGCATGGAGCAACGGCGAGCGCTCATGAAATCAAGCGGGTATTAGAAATGATTGGTCGCAATGGGAGAACGGCGCTAGGCGAGATCTTGTTGTCGGAAGGGGGAATGTTGACGCTATTTGCTGAGAATGTGGGGATATTGTGATATCAATAGAGAGACGTATGCGCAGAGACAATGCTGCTTGAGCATATGCAGAAAACGGGGCTAGAACCACAAAAGTCAACGAACAATATCACTTGACTTAGGCGTATTGGCCCCGGGGAGGGGGGGGGGCCACGATCAGCACGAAGTCGCAATTGGGGAAACAGCAGGCTTGTACATGCCTCTAGAATGATTATGAAATGACCAGCCATTATCGTGGAAAATCCAAATCTCATGGAAGCGATCAGAACGTTAGGCGCTCCCTTTTTTCTCAATTGGACCGATGCTCTCGCGCGTACCTCGATGACCTCCCAAGCCCCCATAACAAAGATTTGTCTCATCATTAGAATGTCGAGACAAACCACCAAGGCTCCTATCGTATTAACGATCCATAAATTTACGATACGATGGGCCTCCTGTAAATGGTTTATCTAGATCCGTCTCTGCGTGGATCCGCCGATGATGCGGAGAAAAGCTCCACCGATTCCGGCTCCGCCCGCCCACCGTAACTTCCAAGGTTCTTTTCAGCGAGAAAGTACATCAGAGATACACCACACAAGGTACCACCCTAAGTTGCGTGCGGAACTACAGAGACTTCGCCACGATCAACACGAAACGCTACAGCATCTTGATGAAACGGCTTTGGAGCGTACAAGCAAGGCGTCGCTCTCGCTATCACTGAGCCTATTTGTAGCGCATTGCTGTTGACCAGAACCCCCACCTCATGGGTACCCCTTCAGCGCTCTTTTGAACTCTCGTAGTTCGAGAATACGAAATCATCTTTTTAAGAACTAATTTTGACGGTGCAAATAGTTCCACGACTGGTAACTTAAAGCGCCTCTTTATCTGGGTGAAAATGGCCCAATGATTCCATCCCATTTCCTCATTCCCGACGTCACTTCATCCCAGACTTCTCGTAACCCTCGTATCAGAACGCTATCCACCAAGCTCACTCAGCCTCGCGACATGAAGGCTTAGGCTCCATGCCCATCCCACCCCGATCAGCCCGTCAGCCCATAATTAGGACGTTTGACATGATCTCCCGAGCTTTAGAACGGCCCCATCTGGGCCTGCGCCTCTTCCCTTGGGCTTGGCTGACGTCCCTGGCTCACGCAGCGCTTAGGACAGAGTGCGCTATAGGACCGCTATTTGACTTCAGCGTTTACGATATTCAGTATCGTCTCGGGTCAGTCTATACTTGATCCGTGCGTGGGTCAATGGTGGAAGGTCCCGCTCGCAATGCCAAGAGGGCGAAATCCTTCCGCGGGATAAGCTCGACAGGTATTTGACCCTTTGCGCTTTCCACTCAGCTTTATGAGGCTGGATTTCTGTAATTTAAATCGTCGGCCTTGTCTACCTCTCCCCATCCCCCTAAAAACAATATCCTTTCCAGCACCTATCCGTACCAAACGCCTTAGAAACACAAAAATATCGCCAAGATGCCCGACGCCCTCCCCCTCGCTCCCCTCCCCCAACCCATCGCCGTCTTCCAAAACTTCATCGCTCGCGGCCCCGAGACCCTCGTCATCAAAGAGAAACTGATGTCCCTCTCCGGCGACTCTTTCGACATCAAGAACGTCCAAGGCGTGCCCATCTTCAAGGTCAAGGCCGAGCACATGTCTCTCAGCGGACGCAAGAACATGTACGACATGCAGGGAAACCATCTGTTGACGATCCGGAAGGAGCATTTCAGCATTCACAAGAACTACTATGCAGAGGATCCGAGCGGGAACAAGTTCTTCGAGCTGGAGGGGAAGTTCAGCTGTGAGTCCTTCGTATAATTAGCCTTTGCTGATCTCCATTTGCTGACGGGTTTTGGGATTGTAAAGTCATGTCGTCCAAAGCGATTGGCAAGTTCAAGAATGCGCTCAGCGGCACCGAAGAGCGCCTTGTCATGAAGGGCAATTGGCGAGACTCGAGGGCGATCATCACGAACGAGAATCAAGGTGACATGCCTGTTGCGCAGATTCATCGCGACCGTTGGAATGCGCGGGAGCTTCTAGGCGGGCAGCAGACATACAATGTTGCGATTGCGCCGGGTATGGACATGGCGATCGTTGTGGCAATGGTGATCGGGTTAGATGAGAGAGAGAACGAGAACAAGAGCGCCTAGGATATTTGATGACCACAAAAAGAGCTTTGATGCGTCCGAGGACTGGGCAAGGCGTAAGGGAAGGTACCTGTCAAAGTTGCGGGTGTTGTAACCGTTCAGAGACGTAAAGATCTTAGTCCTAGCTTGAGAAAGTTGTGCATTGCATCCTTCCGCGCACGGCTTTACAAGACAGAATAATGATCAATTGGGTCATTTGCCGCAAATCTGCTTGTGTCGATCGAGAATTATAGTCCAAAACAGCAGAGCTGCAGACACTCACGAGAGGGTCCGATATTCCCATATTACTAACGACGTGTCATTAAAATTCGGCAACACAAAGTGACCTCGTAGTATTGAATTAATATTGTTAATTAAACAGATAGTTACGAAGTACAAAAGAGTAACGTAATTTATAAGCGAGTGACCCATATACGCGAGTGACCCACTCCACACCGCGGCGCACCTCTTCCACATACAACATTGAATTTCTCTACAACAAAACATGGAATCACTTTTATACGAAGCCAGAGTTAATTTAGCTATTTAATCTATTAAAAATGATAAAGATTTGAGTATTAGAGCTGTAGTAAAAATCTATAATATTAACCATAAAACTTTAATACAATAGTACACTAGGAAGCCTATATAATATAATATCTTAGCCAACTTGTGAAAATTTACAAATCTAGAAGAAAAGGCTATAGTTTAATACATTATTAAACTATGTACATGATTATTTCCTCCCTAGTTATGTGGTGTAGAAGATATAGCCAACCAACTGCTACATGTACGCGACGCGCCTTTTGTTAGCAAGTTTTAGACCCACAACTTTATATAATGCCAGCTAGAGCTATATATATATTAATCGTATAGATATAACTAGACTGCGAAATGGGGCGGGCTGGGCTGGGTTTTTAGCCTTCCGACCCGAGCCCGCGCAACCCAACGGGCTTCT
>JAGFML010000134.1:0-50067 GCA_021030945.1 Pyrenula aspistea
AAAGAAGCCCGTTGGGTTGCGCGGGCTCGGGTCGGAATGCTAAAAACCCAGCCCAGCCCGCCCCATTTCGCAGTCTAGCAATCCCATTGGGCAAATTTCTCAAAATAATATCTATATGCATTTTAACTTTTACCGCTATTGGTGCTAGCTTTTCGAATTTTTAGGAAAGACTATTACCACACATTTGGCCTGTAGGTGATAGATATAGATATTTTGGTTGCAGTAAATCTATAATAATTGTAAATGTGGTAATATGAGGTGCTATTATTCATATTGTTGTTTTTCTATTAGCACACAGTTTGCAGTATAGTAAAAAGCCAAGTGATCCTCTTTATAAGTATATATTAACTGTATTAGTATAGGTCCATTATAATTCTATATATTAAATCTATAGATAAAATTTTCCTTTTATTATACTATTGTTACTTTAAAATACTTTACTTTTAGCAGCTGATAGTTATTAACCTTTTTATTATTTAGCTACTATTCTTCTGTAAATCTATATATTTATTTCTAATTGTAGTGTAGTTTGCAACAATCCAATAAGCAAATTCTTTAGTTATTATTTTAACATATGTGTGGCTAGTCCATTTAATTACTATAACAACATAATGTTAAGTTATTTAGCATGCCCGGAAACTGTCTTATACTTTGTTTATTAATTAGATAGTAGCCACAGCCCAAGTTCTTGCACTTATTCCAGCTATCCGTCTGGTATGGTGTTGGCAAGCGCAGTTATCCATAGTTCCTTCAGTCCCTATTGTAAAAGGTATAATTCCAGTATATACACTGTGTCTAGTGGATATCTGCATACAGTGTGTTTCTTTTATTAAATTATGGATCCTCCCTCTATCATTTAGGCACCATGAACCAATGTTCATTCGTTAACAATTGGAAGGCAGGCCTCCACTTGATCTGTGGCTCTGCTAATTCCTTCCGCTATTAGCGCTATTCTTCATGTTCCTCTTTATTGTCCGACTGTATTGTTTCTGGCACTCCTTAGTTCCAACACTCTCCATCAGAGTCCGTTAAGCTGTTAGTCAAAATCTTGAAAGTTTGCTCTATTGGTACCTGCTGCAGTTCTATAAACAGATCTTGTTAAAATATCATGTTAATAGCCCCCGCTTGTGGCTATTTGCAATTCCTAATAATATGTCCCTGTCATCTATAGTTATAACACTTGCAGCCCTTTGCCTTTTTTGTACTTCCCTTACACGGCTTCTGTTCCGCCGTGTTGATCTCTATTATATTAGAATGCTTACTCTAGTGCGACCTCTGCGTATAAGGTTTTCCAGTTCTTCTGAACGTTCCTCTCACATTCCCCCAACATCCGGCGTTTGGTTGATTATATGCTTGTTTAATGGTTCTATTTCTTAAGATATCATTAATTCATATAGCCTCCCTCTAGAGATCCTCTATTTCTCCAGTGGATACTCCCATTTATATAAATTCATTTTTAACTGTATCCTTCAACCTTTTATAGTATATTGCTATAAGTGCCTCCTTATTCCAATTAAATTCAGCAGAAATCTCCTCAAACTTTTGAGTATATTCCACAACAGAGTAGTCCTGGCGTACATGTTAAATAGCATGTAAAGTATTTTCTGCCATATTAGTCACACCGAAAACCTTCTCTATTTGTTTGGCAAACTCTCCAAAATGCTCAAACATTTAAATATTCTCAGGCTCTTTATCCTCTGTTTCTGTACCATTATCATTTCTTTTTCAAAGTTATAAATACTTCTTTATTTGGGGCTTAAATCACTTATAAACTCATCCTTTAAGTTATCCTGTTGTAAACATTATCTTTTTATTAAATAGTATCCTGCTTCTCTTAAAGGTAAAATAAATTTACAGTAAAGCAAGCCAGTTATTCAATTTCCAGCGATTGCCGTCATACAAAAGAACAACATCTTTCTTATTATTGTCTATATCTTAGGTTAGATTAACAGTTAATCCTCATACAGAATAAAGAGATATCCTGTAAGATATTCAAAGTGTTGCATATACTCAGTTTAGAACTTCGTATATACAGGTTAGTTCTTAAAAAGAAGCTCTATCTTTAACAAGAGAAATACTTATAAGGTCATAAAGGTAATTTAAGTATACTGTAACTAGCTGTAAAAAAACTATATAAGTTGAATATAGTCAAATCTATTCAAAGAGAGGCTTAATCCTTCCTATATACCCGTCCATGTAGCTATAGATGCTGGTCAATGTGCCTTCCCATTGACACCTTATACAGATGTGTAGGTGATGTAGATGTCTCTCTATGTGTGTCTCCATCTACATCTGTCACGTGACCTCGGGTAACCTTCCTCTCCGGGATGGTTCGTGACACCCGCGGGCCCGAAAAAATCCAACCCAACATGCCCCGCGGGTTGAACCCAGATGGTCCGGGTGCGGGTAACCCGCGGGTTCTTCGCAGTCTAGCGGTGAGCAAACCGAAAATCTACTAAAAAATTTAAAATTATAATAAATATTTTAAAATATTTAAATTTTCTATTAATTAATAATATTTTATTTAAATTATCTTTTAAATTAATTTTTATTTAAATTTTAAAATTTTTTATTGGTAATTAAAATTATTTATATTAAATTAATTAATTAAAGTAAATTTTAAGTCTAAAAATAATTATAAAAAAACATTTTATTTTAAAATTAAGTTAATAAATAATTAGACAAAAAAATAATATTAAAAAATTTTATTAAAAAAATAATTAAATAAGTAATTTAAAAATATAAAAATTTAATAGTTTTTTAAAGAAATAATGTCATGCCTAACAAACCCTTATGTATCACATGAGATTCGGAATCGTTAGATTCTTCGAATCTGTGGTGTACCGTTTTGGTTCAGGCTTCAGCCCCTAATTGTCGCCTGACAAATAAATAATTAAAAGTATTTTTTTAAAATTAATTAAAAAATCGAGTTTATAATTATTATACTTTTAGTATTATAATAATAAAAATATATTTATTTATTTTATTTAATCCTCTAATTACAAGTTATACTAAAATTTCTATAGCGCGTCAAGCAGCTAGACTGCGAAGAACCCGCGGTTTACCCGCACCCGGACCACGTGGGTTCAACCCGCGGGGCATGCTGGGTTGGGATTTTTCGGGCCCGCGGGGTGTTGACAAATATTATAAAACCCTAACCCAGCCTGTGGGTAACCCTATGGGTTGCCAAGACTTATTTTTAGTATATAAATATACTAAAAATAAAAAATTTAATATTTTATAATTAATAAATCTTATAAATTTATATATATTATATTATATATATATAAAATACGTTAAAATATATACTTTTTATTAATAAATATATATAATATATATAATATATAGAGAGTTATTAATTATTTAATTAGCCCTTGGCACCTTGGCGACCCACAGGGTTAACCCGTCCCAACCCGTGGGTAAACCGCGGGTGGGTTAACCAATAAATAAAACCCGTTGGGTTGCGCGGGCTCAGGTCGGAAGCCCAAAAACCCGGCCCAGCCCGCCCCATTTCGCAGTCTACAAGCAGCTAAAATCGCACGTGACTGAGATTCCTGCGCGACATTCCGGATACCGTCTAAGAAGGCTAGCTGGTCAATTCTGTCAAGTTCAATGACTGTCTCGAAACCAATGAGCGTCAATCTGTGGCTGGTCATTGTCGGCATACTTGTAATATGCTGTGGCACATTCATATGGGACTGGGTTTCTGCATTGAAGAACCCATCAGCACCGGGCCCTAGAGCTGCAAAACTGACAAGTTGGTGGTATCTGCTTAAGGTCTACCGAGGGCAGTTCGAGCAGTGGAATATCGACGGACATGCACGCCATGGTAAGCGCCTTGTCATTGCTGTCTGTACCTTTACTCTATCAGACGAAAACAAATGGGGCCTACGCGTCTGACGTCTTGTTTCTAGGTAAGGTTGTTCGCGTAGCTCCAGACTTGTATAGCATTAGCGATCCGCAGGCGATACAGTCAATATATGGTGTCTCTTCCAACTTGCCCAAATCACGTTGGTACGAAGCCTTTGGCGATCCTCGAATTCCGAACCACAACCTGTTTGGCGCGGTTGATCGACCTTTTCATGCCGCTATCCGTAGGCGGGTCGCCAATCTCTCTACTCTATGACCGTCATCAGCAAATACGAGCCACTGGTCGATCATTGTATTTCTCTTTTGCTGTCCAACCTGGATAGATTTGCGGAACAAGATATGCCATTTGATCTGCCGCACTGGATGCAGTGTTACGCATTTGATGTCATTAGTGAGATCACATTTGGTACCCGTCTCGGTCTTCTCGAAAATGGCGGAAGAGACAATGACGGCATCATTAGTGGGATTGATCGAGCAAACACCTTCTTCGCATTGTTGGGGATCGATAAGAGAGGATTACCTGTCTACATCCTTCGATATGGAATTCCTATATACGGGCTCCGCGCCTGGGTCAAGAATGCTACCCGACAAAGAGCAAAAGTGGCGGACGTTGGAAAGGTGACAAGCCAGGAGGCCCTGGACTTTTTCACAAAATTAGAAGCAGCGAAGGAAAAAGATCGTGATGGGTTCAACAAGTATCATCTGGAAGCAAACCTGGGTTCTAATATTGGTGCCGGCAGCGATACGACGAGCATCAGCCTAACAGCAGCAATATTCTACCTTGGCACGCACATCCACGTCTACACGAAATTGAAGAGCGAGATCTCCAAGGTGCAAGAGCATGGGGATGTGGGAGGTCCGGTTACTTTCGAGCAAGCACGGAAACTGCCATATCTTCAGTCGGTGATCAAAGAGTCGTTGAGGATGTGGCCAGCGACAGGCTTGCCTATGTGGCGTGTCACTCAGGCACCAGGAATGACCATTGCAGGAACATTCTTTCCACCTGGGGTAAGTCGACTGATCCCCTAAAGGCGCATTTAGCCTATGTACAGAATCTGCGGCAACTTAACAGCAAATTTTTCTGCAGGTGAACGTAGGTGTGAACAGTTGGGTCATACATCGTGATTCAGATATCTTCGCACCAGATCCTAACACCTTTCGCCCAGAACGGTGGATTGAAGCTTCTCCAGAGCGACTTGAACGGATGGAAAAGGCCTACATGCCTTTCGGGGTTGGAACAAGAACTTGCATTGGCAAGAATATCTCGATGCTTGAGATGACGAAACTGATCCCTGAGCTGGTCCGGCGGTACAGATTTGAAGTTTTGTCCCGGGAGATGCAGTCTACGAACCACTGGTTTGTCAAGCAGAAGGATGTCATGGTCAAAATCCATAAAGTTTGAGGACAATGATGAGTCGAACGAGACGGCGAATATGACACGGGTAAGAATCGGACGTGTCTCATTTCGGCAACTACCGCATTACTCTTTCTCTTGTCTTGCAATTGGGCAAGTCGATGTGCTAACCTAATTTGATGATCATTTTGACAGCCAACGAGCAACAACATCTTCTTTAAGTGAAGCCATATCTCCAACATAACTTGATTCGCCTTTCATATACTTCGAATTTCCAAGCCCATATGACCAAGCGACAACCATTGAACTCTGCCGATCGTACGACGGAGCTTTCGAGAAAAATTTCGCGAGGCGATCATTTACCGTCGGTAATTTCGGAGCATCCAATGCATAAAATGCCACCCGCGTAATCCGTCCTGTCTCATACTCGATTGTCACCGCAAAGGCAAACATAGGACCCATCGAAGCTTTCATGTCTTCGAGTTCCTGCTCTGTGGGAGGCAAGCATCCAGCCAGATTTGCATATTTAGAAGCTTGATCGGCCGCCAGCTCGCCTGGGACCATGAAGTAGATATTCATGGTGCGGCCTTCATAATCGACCGCTGTAAAAATCACACCTTCCAGACCCAGACTGTGAAGTACTGGTGCATGTGCCCGAACTGACACTGGCATCTCTGATACGGATAGAATCTCATCGATAGGTTGGACCTGGCGGAAGTAAACCCATGTCTTTGCCAAGCCTTTCTCGGGGTCAAAATCACACCACTGTTCCGAATCACCTTGAAAGAGCGAGCTCCATGCTGTTGTCATTTGTGCGAGTGGATCTCCTAGCTTGACGAAACCGGCATGAGCGGCGATCGCAATCGTGTCAACTCGACGGCGAGCAAAGAAGCGAAAATTGAGAACGCTATCAAGCCGATCAGTGCAGCGGAAAACAACAGCTGAAGTCTCCCAATGTTCCTCGAAGGCTGTGAGAATGTCCTCGATAGTACTTCGGGAGTAAGGCGCATTCATTGACCCACAGAGCGTGGTGAAATCGTGAATGAATCTCGAGCGAGAAAAGGTAGATAACTTTTCGTCTTCCAGACTGACAGCCATGGTGACAGTGTTTGGTAAGAGAGCAGGACCTTTGCTGACTACCTAGCTTATTAAGAGCCAGAATGATCGAGCACAGGGAGAATGTGCGACCGGAAAAGTCGAGCGGCCCGCGTGAACGGCGCTTCCTTTGAGATTCCTATGACACAACTTCAGGTAGGATTTGCCCGAGCAGCTGTGCCAGCCAATCGCTTACACGCGTACCATCCTTCGTTTCCTTGTCCAGTGACGACTGGTGTCGCTGAAATGGTCAACACTACATCTAGTTGCTGTTGATGATGGCAATTTCTGATGGATCATTAAGCACCTCCAATAGATCTAGAATTACCGTGACAATTCCGCTCTTGGGTCAATGAGCTGCCTCAACCTTGATGTTCTTTACCTTGCGTATCTCCTGCAGAATGTTGTTGACCTTGTGTTTGAATTGTGATGGGGAGAGTTGTAGGAGGTATTATTCCAGTCCATAATCCAATACATTCACTACCGGTTCCCACCCTTTGCAGGCTGTCCACGTAGAGTAGTCGGGGGCGAAGGAAATGTGCTCGGATACCTCTCGTGACTTGGAGGTGGACCTGCGTCCATTATGCCACGCCTGTGCCAGGTGGTATTGTAGTTTAGAGGGGGAGCAGTCGCCGTCTTCATAGCTGTCTTGATTGCTTCGTAGTCCTTGATATGTGCTTCCCGTTCCCTCTTGGGGTTGCTGCATGAAGAAGTCATGAACTTCAAATGCCAATCCAGCCTCCGGTTGGTCCTCGAGGTATCGCATTACCTTGAACAATGGGTACATATAGAATCAATGATAGGGTCTATAATGCTTGCTGGCACAGCATTGTAGGTGCATTTGGCCATTCTTAGCTTGGACATATGCTTCATGGAGTTGTGTGACCTGCTAGGGGTGAGCTGCCTACAGATTTGCGGCGACTTTCTACTAAGGCAGTGTCTGAAACTTTAAAGCGCTAAAGTAGAGCGCTTGGAGTTCCAGAGTATCTTTTCTTACCTTGAAGTGTGATAATAGCAGCCCAAAGTTAAGGAAGTACCATAAGAAGAGGAGGCGGAGCTATGTCGGTGTTTTGTTATGCCGATACCGAGGCAGACTGGCTGAAAATCTATGAGACAACGAGGTCCATGATGTTAGTGTTGATCCTATGTCATTATTCCTTTCCTGCTCCGTCGTATATAAATTAGACTCAATCCGCAATACATAGAGCTAGTGTTCATTTGTGATGTCTTCGCTCCCACGTCTTGTTTGCGCAGCTCCTAGAGCGCATCTCTTTTCACCAGTATCAACGCCACGGTTATTTTCCTGCACTGTCCGCCGCCAGGCCGCTAACAACGAGCGAAGTTCCTTTGGATCATTTCAGACTCCATCACCGCCCCGCTTGCCTAAAGAGGAACAAGAAATCTTCGAAGCTCTCCAGCGCCAATCTACGGGTGCCTTTTCGACGCCACGCGCCCCTCCAAAAATCAACCAGTCGCCGGACTCCTCGGCTGATGAAGTCAGAGAGGCTGAGGCAGTCACGGAGGAGCGTAAAAAGAGCATTGAAAACGAGGTTGTAACAGTTGTCGACACATTCAAAAGAGAAATTGAGGCAAAGGGGAATGGAGAGGAACTACATCCAAATGTACGAAGAGGTGCAAATCCTGAGTTCTCGGGCGATACCAATCCAAAGACTGGCGAGGTCGGTGGACCGAAGAACGAGCCATTAAGATGGGGATCTGAAGGCGAATGGAGCTACAATGGGCGGACGACAGACTTCTGAGACCTGGTTCATAATCACTATTCGTCGTTGTGCTTCGTGAAATACCTGGGCGACGGTACGAAGGTCGTAGTTGCAGCTTGAGGAAATGTCTCATCTAGCAGACTATTGTCTATCACCACCCATAAGGTTCCTTAGTTAGAACGCCGGCCATGGACCTCTTTGAGATAGACTCGATGGTCCAAAAGGAAAATCTCTCCACACTGTCCCTCCACGAGTATCTTCACGTCTATGAATTTGGTCCTCCAAAAAGAGCTCTTCCCATTCTCTACTGCGTCCTCACTTCGGCGTCCTTCTCAACGTGGATGTGATCGTTGGTTTGGAGAATGCTGACGTGATCATCGGGATATTCGACGCTGCCCAACGGTAATGTCAGACCAATCATTCACCTGCATCAGCAGAATTGCTAGTGACATACGTGAAGCCTTTGATCAAGGCATACTCATGCTTGATGGCTCCGCCCTGAGACTTGACCGTTTCTTTGGCCCTAAGTCTGTTAGCCAAGACGTTGGCGTTTTTAAGCCCATGACGAACTTTGCTAGCTCTCCTTCAGGTGCGCCCTCTTTCAGAGTGACCTGCCATTCGATTAGCGTCAACTAGGGTGATAGTGGAAGGCCTCCCACATTGTACATGGTAGGCATCTTGAAGCACTTCACAACACCTGCGAGAAGTCGTTGATCAAGGAACTTATGGGTAGGGATCCTTATAAAGGCCACTGTCAGGTTTGTTGCAGTCTGAGGACGCGGTGAATTTATCGATTGATTACCGGAGAAGGTTTCCAACCGCCTGATAAAACCTTATGACTGGAAAGGATGGTGCCTGAAGGCACGGGTGACGTAGCATCCCGTGCTTCCGCCGAGGATAACCGATCTTTAACGCGTTCGGCGCGCTGCATCCTCTTAAGTCCTATTCTGGATTAGTCCAATATGTTGATTTGGGGGATCACTATCAAAAGGCTGAACAGGACTCCGAATCGCTGGCTACAATAAATCTGAGTCTACGCCTGCTTCTGTAAATATGTGACTTCTCATGACCAGATCACTTTGGACGGGCGTGTAGTCTCTTTGATGCTTCGATTATTGACCGGTATGAAGATGAGAACACCAACTGCAGGGCGCTTTTGCGGCCGCCTCAATCCTTCACGCAACGTGGTACACTCAGCTTTCTCTGGTAGGAAGACAACGCCGCCACCTCCGTCAATTCAAATCCCAGACTGTGAGGTATCCAGACTTGCTGCCAGCCCACGTAGACCTCTCACACTTGCCGATCTCGTGAAGTGAGTGATCCTCAAAGAATGCCTTCTGACGATTGACACATCCTTTCTAAGGCATGGACGACCCCCTCTTTCTCAACACGCATTGCTTTCCTCTGCCAACTTTTCGTTGTCGCTGCTACCAGCCCGTCTGGCCCATCGAATAGAAAGCCTTCGCAATTTGCCGTTCATTGTTGTTTCAAACCCACATGTCTCCAAAATTTACAACAACTATCTGCACTCACTCTCGACTTTGCTGCCGTACCAACAACGGCAGATCACCACGGTGGAAGAGGAAATCCAGTTTACCGAAGTTCTTGCCGACCTTGTCCAAACGCACGCAAATACGATACCAACCTTGGCGAGGGGATTTCTCGAATGTCGGAGGTATCTCAGTGCCACCGAGGTTACTCGGTTCCTGGAACGACATCTCCGTGCTCGCATAGGGACCAGGCTGATCGCAGAACAGCATATTGCACTTCATTTGGCATCTCAGCCTAGCACAGACCAGCCTTCTCCGTCTCGCTACATTGGTGTCATTGACACGGACCTTCGTCCAGCGGATATTGTCCGGTCCTGTGAGAATTTTGTTGGGGATATGTGCGAGCTTAAGTACGGTGTCCGGCCTTCGGTCATTATCAATGGTCAACCGGAAGCGAGCTTTGCTCACGTGCCGGTGCATCTTGAATATATTATTACCGAGCTGCTCAAAAATTCCTTCCGAGCCACTATCGAGACTGGGAAGGAGCGTGAGCCCGTCGAA
Source organism: Pyrenula aspistea (assembly GCA_021030945.1). Classification (NCBI taxonomy): domain Eukaryota; kingdom Fungi; phylum Ascomycota; class Eurotiomycetes; order Pyrenulales; family Pyrenulaceae; genus Pyrenula; species Pyrenula aspistea. The sequence goes on from JAGFML010000134.1 coordinate 10,092, forward strand.
GTCACTATTGCTGCTGCTCCAGATGTGCCTCTTACGAAATTGGACGAACTGAAGAAGATTTCTCTGAACGATGAAAGCGCGCATGACTTTGATCAGGATGGGTTGATGGAGTATTGCTCGAGATCGGAAGGCGATCTTGGTGCACTCAACTCTGCTGCGCAAAACATCACCATTCGTATACGAGATCACGGCGGCGGAATATCCCCTGAGGTGCTACCGAACATCTGGTCCTACAGTTTCACCACTTTCGGTGAAGATGAAGCTGCTGCCGCTGGCAATGGCAATATGGATGCATTGAACACCATTACGAACAGCGGAGGAAACAATAGCTCCATTGCCGGCCTTGGTTATGGTCTGCCTCTAGGTAGAGCTTATGCTGAATACTTTGGGGGCAGTATCGCTGTCCAGAGCCTTTACGGTTGGGGAACAGATGTCTATCTTACCTTGAAGGGCGTCGGGAAGATCGACTGACATAGCTTTTCACGGCCCGTCCATCTCGATAGCTCAGGGAGTTTATCTTCTGAGCTCGGAACTGGTGTTTCCCAGCTGACCTCACTTTTCCGCAGCAGCAATACGCCGCTTCAAGTTCATTACTGGAGTTCATTACAAACGGCCTCTGAGGTTGGCGGGTTTGTGCTCCGTTTCAACCTCATCTTCAACCTCGGCCAACAGGGTACCTTCTGCGACATCGTCCCCGGCTTCGTCTTCAAGGTCGAGAACCCACTTTATCCTTCCAGATCTTGGACTTCTGATCTCGAGCTCCATCTTCATCTGCTTAACAAATGCCACGACCTGATTGAGTTCAATAGTGTCTCCTTCGTCGACCACAATCTCGATGAGTTTCCCGCTCATCGGGATGAGAAGGTGATTTTTGTTGGTTGGGTCGCCTTTGCGATGACTAGTCGCCAAGACTTGGGCTGACGCCTTTGTACTGTTGAGAATGAGTCTGTACGACTCATTCGTTGGGCCTGAGTCAGCCGGACTAGTGTATGTGATATCTGCTGCAAGTGACTCTGGAAAATCATTCTGCAAAAGGCGATCGATCACCAAGTGGTGGTTCTGCTTTCCCAGCTGTTGTGCCTTGGCATCACCGCGTTCCAACTCAACCGACCAAGCATCACCCTTTCTGAAGGCAGCGCCTGCTGACGTCAAGCTAGCCGACGGCGATGAAAGCACTGTTGAAGATGAACTGGCGTGTTCAGTGGTACTGGAAGCCCTCATCAAATTTGCCCCCTTCTCGACCAGCTGTGAAAGCCTGGATTCAAGCCATTGATTATCAAAGGAGCCATTCACAAAGTGGTCGTCTACTAAAATCGCTCTAAGCAGTGAGGTATTGGTTTTCACACCATTTATTCGCGTATCTTCGAGTGCTCTCCTTGCTCTCCGAAGCATTTCGTGCCAATCTCGGCCCGTAACAACAAGCTTCGCAATCAGATTGTCAAAATCGGAACCGATGATACCCTGAGCAGCCTGGGAAATATGAGTCTCGACGCGAACCCCAGCGCCGCCTGGAAATTGGGATTCGGATATTTTGCCTATGCTCAAAGCAAAATTCGCTGCGGGATCTTCGGCGCATACACGCAATTGTATGGAGGATAGCTGTGGTGGTCGCTGCCCTGATGATGCATCCGGAATTCCAAGGTCTTGTAGCGACCAACCTTGAGCGAGCAAAAGCTGAGCCGTTACAAGATCAGATGAAGATATGTTCTCGGTGATGGTGTGCTCGACCTGCAACCTAGGATTGATTTCAAGAAAGAAGAATTCTTCTGTGTCTATGTTGACGAGAAACTCCCAAGTCCCTAGTCCCAGATATTTTACCTGGCAACATTAGTAACGTAAGATGACGAAGAGAACTTCATCTCACCGTGCGAGCCATCCTCACCGCCCCTTCAATCGCCTGCACAACAGCCCTCCTATTCCTCACTGGTGCTGGCGCCACTTCTACAATCTTCTGAAATCTCCTCTGCACACTACAATCCCTCTCCCACAGATGCTGCACCCTCCCATTTCCCTCCCCAACGATCTGCACCTCAATATGCCGGAACCTATCCACCGCCGCCTTCTCCGCAAATACCATCCTCGACGGCGACTCCCCCAGCGCCCTCTGCACCGCATTTTCCAATTCCCCCTCTTCCCTGACCAGCCGGATCGCCCTGCCCCCACCGCCATCCACAGCTTTCACCATGACCGGCAACCCAACTTCTTGCGCAAACTTCCTCACAACTCCAACCTGATCCGTAGCCTCCCTCAACGCCGGTAGCACAGGCACCCCACACCGCTCCGCCAACCCCTTCGCCCTCAATTTATCTCCTGTCTCCTCCAACGACTCCCACCCGGGCCCAACCACCATAGCACCTCCATCTTCCCACATCCGCCGCGCGAACTCGGCATTCTCGCTCAGAAACCCATACCCCGGGTGCACCGCGTCGATCCCGTGCTCCTTCACAAGACCAATCAAATAATCAATATCTGTATAAGACGCCGGAGAGGAGATCTCGAGGGCGTGGTCGGGCCGGCCGAGGAGGACGTGCGTCTTGTCGGAGGCAGTGTAGAGCGCGAAGGTTGTTGGGGGAGGGGTGGTGGGGAGTTCGCGGACGGCGCGGAGGATGCGGATGGATATCTCGCCTCTGGAGGTGTTGGTCAGGTATTGGGGAGAGAGTGTGGGAAAGAGGGCTTTACCTGTTGGCGACGAGGATGCGGCGGATGGGGCGGGGAGGGGGCGGGGAAGGGGACATGCTGAGTCAAGGGAGAACACGAGGAGTTTTCAAGACATTCTGATCGTGTCTCGCCTCTTTAGGCGACAATGTGGGAGCTATTAATACTCGCGTGTGGTAGCAGCGTAGATAGCTTCAGAGAAAAACTTCTAATAGACATGGCCTTTCGAGGATTGGAAAAAGTTGACCATCGCAATTGGCATACCCTGCACCCCGCATTGAGATAGCTCCGCCGAGGCTCCTGAGGGATGGTTGCCTCAGACCGCAAAGGATGTGTTCTCGGATACATCGTGCTATAATATCAAGGGACACAATCAGACTTGCGTCTGCAGAGCGGATATCCGTTTACGCTCTCGGTTTTTGGAAAGTGACTCCTTATAGAGAGCGCGCATAAAATTCGGAGCCGCCAATGGTCTAATCCGATATCTACTCCAGCCAGGCTTTTCGCGACAATGGAGCATTTTTCAACGCCAGTATATGTATGCTCATGAAATGCATCGACACATCTTCAATTAGCCGGCTATGTAACCGACCATTTCACCCGTCTGCCATCTCCTGCTGTCCATTTGTACCTTTCACCTCTTCCTCCTGTCCGTACACCACCTCAAACACAGCATCCTCTAAGATCCCCAACCCTTGCCTAATCTCCTCTTCGGAAATCACCAGCGGCGGCACGATGCGGATCGCTCCATTGCCCGCGGTAATGATCAGCAAGCCCCTTTCTCTCGCTGCCGTGACTAGCTCTGCGGCCTTTCCAATGTGTTGAGTTGCTAGCTGCATCCCTAGAATCAAGCCGCGGCCGCGGAATTCAGTGAATAGGCCGGGATATTTGGAGGAGATGTGGTCGTAAAACTCTGAGAAGATTTTCGATTTTGAGGGTATAGAGGACTGCAATTTCGGGTCAGAGAGTCGGGTGAAGACGTAGTGTGCGATGCGGCATGCGAATGGGCTGCCGCCGAAGGTGGTGCCATGGTCCCCGGTGTGGATGTGAGGAGCCACACTCTCGCCGGAGATCAGAGTAGCGCCGATAGGAATGCCGTTCCCAAGCGCCTTGGCCGAGGTGAGTATATCTGGGTGTACGCCTGACTCAGCATGGGCCCAGAGCTTGCCCGTTCGTGAGAGGCCGCATTGGATCTCATCGAAGATGAGAAGTGCGCCAACGTGGTTGCAGCGTTCGCGGAGAGCGTGGAGAAAGTCACTTGTGGCAACGTTTACGCCGCCTTCACCTTGGATTGGTTCAACGATCACAGCGCAGGTAGATTCTGTGATAAGGGAGGAGAGGGAGGAGGTGTCATTGTATGTTCCATAGTGAAAGCCTGGGAGCATAGGGCCGAAGGGGCTTTGGTATTTTGGATTGGGGGTTGCAGAGAGAGAGCCGTAAGTGCGGCCGTGGAAGGAATTTTGGAAGGACAGCACAGAGCGTTTATTCGTAGATGGACCATAACGGGTGTAGGCGACTTTGCGAGCGAACTTAAGGGCGGCTTCATTGGCTTCGGAGCCAGAGTTAGAGATAAACACTTGGCTTAAAGGAGAGCCTTGGACTTGAGCGCGGGTGGTGGAGATTAAAAGGTGGGAGAGCGCTGGAGTCCAAGGATTATGGTAGAGGTTCGAAGCATGGATCAAGGTCCGAGCTTGGTGCGAGACGAGGTTGCAGAGCTCTGGGTCAGCATGGCCAAGAGAATTGACGGCGATGCCAGCCATGAAATCGAGATATCGCCTGTTTTCCATGTCCCAAATATAGCAGCCTTCGCCTTCAGTGAAAACAGGAGGCGGCCGGACGTAGGTGGGAACCATGTACGAGGCATTTTGCTGGAGAAATGCGCCTGTCGCCGAGTCGGATGGAGGATCAGGATTGGGAAGCCACGCTTCTCTCTGGTAGCTGATCAGCACTTGGGTAGTATTTATAGCGATCCGTGAGGCTTCATACCTCAATCTCGCTTTTGAAATGGCCTCTTAAGCTCGACGCTGCCGTCGCGCTTGCTGTCGAGGCGTGTCGCCATGGAGAATGTTGTAATAGATAGGGAGGCCTGTGCGCTTTCCAGCTCTTTACGAAAAGGTTCCGCCACAGCTTCGGCTGTGCCATGATAGCATGTGAGCATTACGCTGCGAAGATGAGCATCGCATATGGAATTGAGGTAACATGACTCCTCACTTGATAGGAGCAAAATTTTGTACAGATCTAATCTAATCTTAGCTTATCGATAAGCCCCGCTAGGACCGTGGTGGCTGCTCAACGCACACTGTACAACGGTCTGGTGGGCGAGTATCATTTTGTTGGCGGCATGGCCCCTTCGAATCCGTTGCCGGCAGCCTCATTTTCTTTCTATGTCCGCCCTCCCTAGTGACATTCGGATCCTGTGGCGCCAATCCACTACACTCCGACCAGGCTTCCCAGAACTGCTTGATCGGCGGATGGTACACAATGTCAAATTTAGACACACTGATGATGCTGACAGATCTGGGTTATATTGATCGAAAAGCCTTCAAAACGCTGTCTAATTTTGTAACCATCTCTTGCCATTCCCCTTCGTCATCGCTTAGGACTGTGATTGCCCCTCCGGCGCCTACGTGCCAGGTCTGCCTACCATCTCGGTTTTCGGCTTCGCTCGAGAAGGCACTGCGAATGCATACACTCCAGGATCCCCCACCCCCGACATCCAGATATCCAATAACGCCCGAGTATACGCCACGAGGCCGGCGCTCCAAGCGGCTCAAAATCTCACATGATCGCTTCTTCGGGGCGCCTGTCATAGATCCCGGTGGTAGAGTGCACTGAAGGGCATTACAACCCGACCTAATCACCTCGGCTCGTCTCTCATCCTTTCTCATATGCTGCCCCAATGGTGTGTAGGCCCGGATGTGAGAAACTAGCTGATATACCGTTTCGTGTTCGACCACTTCGCACAGTTTTGGTACCTCAATGGTGGCGTCTCCATTAGTGGCTGAGTACAAGTCGTGTCGGATCAGATCTGCGATCATAAGGTTCTCAGCGCTTTCTTTAGGTGTAGAGAGGATCTCTTTGGCTTTTTCAAACGTCATGTCAGGCGTCTTCTTGACCGTGCCCTTCATTGGTACCATATCGATAACGCCGTCTCGGGACCACCCGAGAAACTTTTCGGGGGACGAAGAAAGGAGCAGTGTGCCGCCAAGATGCAAGTAGGCGGCGTATGGAACAGGATTGTGGCGTTGTAGGTTCTTATAGAGACGGTAGGGATTATGAGTTCCTACAGGCGTCGTGACTATCCCTTCGGTGGTCAAGCAAAGCTCATAGGATTCACCAGCCCGGAGTTCCGACTGACAGGACTGGATTTCAGAGATGTAGCTGTCATGGTCGGGCGTTGTTATGCTCGCAACTGACAAGATGCTTTCGAGATTGCACCCACCAAGTGTACCTGTGAGTGCTTTGGGTGTCTGTAGCCTGAGAGCCATTTCTTGAACCCAGCTATCATGTTTCCTTATGGATTGTATAGTGGTGCGGCCCGTGTTGTGATCAAAAATTATACTGCGATCGATCCAAATCAAGCTGATCTGCGGAATGGCGTTTTTGGACCTCACGTGAGAATCGCTACTCGCATCCAAAAGCTGGAATCCAAACTCATACGATAAGAACCCAATGAAGCCACCCCAGAAAGGCACTTCTTCAGGACCATTTGAAATATTCTTGATGGCAAGAAATCGCTCCAGCACGGGCAAAATATCGTCAGCACCGACACCCTTAAATTCTTTGACGCCCGGTCCCTTGCGAATTGTGCAACTTCTACCTGAGAATTCGATCTGCCATGTAGTCTCGTCAGGCATTCCGTAGATAGAGTAGCGTCCTTTTCTAGTTGACTCGAGCATGACTATATTACCAGAGCTAGACATACCGTAGCACAGATCGGCTAGCTGTTCTCTTTGGCAAACTGTTGAGATGCTCCGATGATTGACTGAGTTTGCTGATTCTGAACTTAAGTCTGTGAGCTGGTTCAATAATCTTGCCATAGGCTCCTCAAGGAGCTGCGATGCAGGAGCTTCAGGTGGAGTAACTGGCGGGGTCAAGTCCCGAAGGTGTCGATAGGGTCTGAAAACTTTATTACTTGTGTTGACCATTTTCCACCAGTTCTGCAGCAGGATCCGACACGACTCTGTAGATTTGCAGGATTCCGGGTGAAATTGAAATCCCCAAAGAGGTAAAATTTGGTGCTTGACCGCTGTGGCATAGCCCTCTTCATTCCACGCAAGAAGTTGCAAATCACTTCTTGTGAAGGTATTGTCATTGATGTGCTCTTGGGTGGCTCGCCCCAATCCCTTGGCACCAATCGTAGCAACCGAATGAAAAGACAGATTTTGTTCCCAACATTGTGATGTTTTTAGCCCTTTGAGCCATGTCTTATTCTGGACAGGGCGGACTCCGAGGCTATTGTACTGGGTCGCGGTGATGCTGCCAGCGTTGTCGAAGATATCGGTGTTTGCATGAAAAACTCGCTTGGCGTGGCCATGACAAGGCAGACCGAGTCGCTCCACAGAAAGTCCATAGCGGGAGCATAGGCTCTGAAAGCCAAGACAAATTCCAAGTACCGGTATACGGTCTCTTTCAGCAATAGTCCAAATGCTCGTAAAAAGACCGATATCGGCTTCGTTTTCTGGGTGCCCAGGGCCAGGTCCAAGGACAACAGCGTCGAAATTTTGCAAGAACGAACTTGTTTCAAGCAGAAATTTGGCTTTGATGTCTGTGTCAATCTTTATGGTTGTGACATCGGCACCGGCGATCTGACGCACTAGCGCTGCAATAGACGCTGAAAAGGAATCGTACGCATCCACGAGCAATATGTTCGAAAGACGGGACATGATAGGAGATTGGCGAAAGCCGTTTGAAGTCCCGAAGAAAGGCGAGCTGGAATTAGATTTGACGCATGCCTGTGCGTAGGGCCGCTAGGTAAGTACTTCCAAAGGTGTGGTCATTTGGAATTATCGATCATGACTCGGCTGCAAATTTGACTTCATTTGATCGATGAATTACATCTCAAGGCGATACACAGGCACCCACAACAGTTTCTAGAGCCTAACATCGAATGACTTAAGCAGTTGATGATGAGTCAGTCAGTCAACCTCTGCTTGACTTCGACCTGAAGAGCGCGACTTAGTGTTCTGAGATACTTTGGTTGAGGAAGAGCTGCCTAGGTCTTCAAAGTCTGGATTGATCTCTAATGAGAGTGATTGTGTCAAATATGATGGACCATTAGCCGAAGGTATTTCCGGTGTTTTATCCTCCTACTCTGGCGGATGTGTCCGGAACATTTTAATTGGATGCCGTATCCTTGCTGATCCCGAGAATGAGAATACGGTACCAGATTAAAAAGTTCCGGACACTTATGTTAGAGTAGGATATGACCCACCGCGAAAAAGTCTGATGAAGCAGTGTGGATGGCGCGTTCAGCTTCGGAAACCGGACCGAATCTTTGCCTCTTTGGAGATAGCCGAGGTCCGAGTCACGTGAGAAAGTTTCCCGAACCTTCACGTGACTTAGATAATGCGAGCGAAAACGAGGGTTGTCCTTCTGATTTTCCACGATATCTTGATTACGTTTGGTACCATTAGTCCTTGGGGCTTGCTTCTGCTGTCAGGGTTAATTGCCCTTGGAAAAAGCCTCTGACACCGTTACTCAACCAAATGATTTCTCCATCGACCAAATCTCGTTTCTTAACAACATCTTCTCCACAGAGTCCGTCTGTGATGGCTGCCCGTCTCGTGACGCCCATATTTCCGCCAGAGTCTGCACATGGTGTGATCCACTTCCCTGCTCTGAAGAAGTACGGGGTACACAAACTGGCCTCCATGATTTCTCCGCGAGGATTCCAGAGCAACACTTCGGCCTTAGTGGGACCTAAAGTTGAAATTTTAGCACGAGATCTTGCATCGTCGTACGGCTGACGATAAGTGGTTTTGTGTCTCGTGAACAACGACGGTTCAGTCATTACTCCATTCAGGTACACAACACAGGACACAAGATTCTGTGAAGGAACGGTGAGATGCGGTGGTATTATAGGTTTTGGGGAGTAGTCCCCAGGTCCGGAAGTTTCAAGAAGCGTGTAGGTAACATCGTAGTCTCCAGTGCGAGAGATAGCGATACGAATCTTATAAGTGCTGATGATCCTGGGGTCGGCGTTTATGACTAGGTCCAACCGCTGTTGAATCTTCGTCCGTAAAAGTCGTAAGCCATCTTGGCCTTCTAGTTGCTGGGAAACGTCATTAAATCCTAATGCTTCGGCAGCTTCCAGTAACCTCTCGCGATGCAGATCCAGTACACTGTTAGCTTCTCTAGAAGGAGCCAGCTGGGCAGATGACGATAATCTTCCTGGAACAACCCAGTAGAGAGAAGTAAGAATCCTGAATGAAACCTCACTTGCAATGGAAGAGCTCATGTTCTCCATACTGGGAAGCATAAATTGTCCGAGGGAATCGACATTCCGAGAAGAAAGACGTTGTTCGAATTATGGGTAATAATTGGAAGCCCCTAGAGGAGATGCTGGAGAGAGGCAAAACAGAATACCAGTTGATAAATAGACCAATTGATCTTTGGTGGTTATTTGTCGAACTTTGTCTAACTTGAAGGTGTAGATCTGGACTTTATGATACCCGGACACCGAGCGAGTGTCTGTTGCTCAAGCTCAATTAATGGATGACTTAAAGTTTACCTTCGGCAGGTGATGCATGAAGATCGATTAGCTTGCTCAAAAATTTTTCTCCGAGTCTGGACGAACTCTGGTCAGAATCCCGAGACTGAAGATAGAGAGACCATGGCCGAGGACTTGCCACAATATGGTCCGTGCGCAAGGCCAAGACCACGCCTATTGCGGTCAATCCCGCACCTTGGAGGTGATGCTACATATGAAGAAATAGAAATCCGCAAGTTCTTCACATTACAGAATACCTCGTGTCAACGCCTTTTGAAATATAAATAGATCTAAGCGCCAGGTATCGTGCGGGAGAGGAGCAGCTGAAATAGATTTAATCGGGTCGAAGACGCGGCGAGTTGTGAGTGAACAAATGAGGATGCCAGAGGACGTCCGCTGTGCCACAGGGGAGATTAACAGAAGAGACCTCTCCCGAAGGATTTAAGTAAATTTCTCTCTCCTTGCTTGCAGTTCTAGTTTTGAATCGCTAGCATGGGATGTCTATCCATGCCTGTTTATACAGCCGAGCTTCGTACGCTTGCTGTTGTCGCAAGCTGAGCTCTGGAAAATGATTTAGACTAAGGTTGTTCCGGTCCAGCGGTCAGAAAATCCGACGCCCCCTTTTCTATCCCCTGTTCTGGCAAAAACAAGCAGAAATTTTTTGAGTAAACACGGCACCCTTGTCATGGCTCGTGCTTACCCTGCTGATTGGTTGCCTTAAGCGAGGCATCCAATAAGAAGGAAATCTGTCTATCTTCGCCAGAGCAGAAGAAAATGGCCTACCATTCTCTTCTTCTGCTAGAGAGTGTTCAACCGCGTCTTGCTGGTATACAGCCCGTTGCGTCCTTTCACAGGTGTTGCTGCTTTTGAGTTCTAGTCCATGTCGTTCCTATTCCCGTCCGTCATGAACTTCTTGCAGGCTTTGGGCTTTGCATCGTTGGTCTCTGTCGGCACCGCGTCACCAGCTCATACGCCTTTTACCATTGGGAAGGAGGTTCACACCACCAGCGGCGTCGTCCACGGCCATGCAGCAGTGAACCGGCCTCAAGTTTCCGAGTATCTAGGCATCCCATTCGCTAAGCCGCCGGTCAACGACCTGCGATTTGCGGCGCCAGAGGCATACCACAGTAATGCGCATTTCAACGCCAGCAGCTTTGGGACAACATGCCTAGCTTATACTGCGCCAGTTGATTTCAGTGTTCTGACGGCCGAAGGCTATCACTTGGCGCCGACAGCGGAGCAGTTCATAGATATTAACAATGAGAATGGGCTGCCGCTGGGCGAGGACTGCCTGACGCTGAACGTGTGGACAAAATCCCAGACGGGCGAGAAGGCCAAGGCGGTGCTGTTTTATATATATGGCGGTGGTGAGCAACTAGCCTAGACTTGCTTCGCTTGTCTGACGAATTCCAGGTTTTCAGGGTGGCTATACCGACAGTCCTTTTACGACAGGTGACATCATTGTGGATGAAGAAGACGTGGTCGTCATTTCTGCAAAGTAAGGGCTCTCCCCTCTGTAAATTCCATCGGAAACTTATCTGATACTTATAGCTACCGCGTTAATGTCTTTGGTTTCCCTGGCCTGCAGCCCGAGGTGTCCGACGTGGCGGCAAACGCCGGCCTGCTGGACCAGCGGCTGGCCATCGAGTGGGCACGCGACAACGTGGCGGGATTTGGCGGAGATCCGGCGCGCATCACGTTGTTTGGGCAGTCGGCCGGCTCGTTGTCCATCCACATGTACAGCTACGCGTACGCGCACGATCCCATTGCTCACGGCCTGATCGCCCAGTCCGGTACGATAGATAGCTTTGGGGCAGCGCCGGCCAACAGCACCCTCGCTTGGCAGTATATGGCTGGCCTATTGGGGTGCGGTAACAACAGCAGCAGCACCTCTGCGGCGGCGCTGGCGCAGAGCGTTGCCTGCGTGCGCTCCAAACCTGCCGCACAGGTCCTGTCCGTCAGTCGCCAAGTGCCCTTCCAGGAGTCTTCTCTAGGCGTATTTGCGCCTACCGCAGATGGCGAAACAGTTTTTGCTAACTATTCGGCGCTGACCGCCCAGCGCCGCTTCGCAAAGGTACCGCGCCTACTAGGCAGCACCGCGCAGGAAGGCCGGTATTTTCAGCTGCAGTACGCGCTAGCCGGCTTGAACCTTCCCACCGTGTTCTGGGATTTCTTCACTTTGGTCATCTTCACCTGCCAGACCCACGTCGCCGCTTCAGATTTTGCCTCGTTGGGCTCTCAAAAGGTCTGGCGGTACATGTATCACGGAGACTACCCTAACACACAACTGACCATCGACCCGTCCATCGGCGCCTACCACGGTGCTGAATTACGCCCACTTTTTGGGTTGGCGCCCGTACTCGGCATCCCAGACACCCCGGCCGAGCACGCTACGGGCAAGCTGATGCGCGCTGTCTGGGCCGCCTTCGCCAGGGACCCAGGCAATAGCCTCGCCGACGCGCCGTTTGCCTGGCCTGCGTATTCCGGGCTACCGACCGTGCGCTTCATTGAGCTCGGCGTCGGCAATGCCACCACGGCCAGCTTCCAGCCGTCTACCAGGTCCGACGACGACCTGTGCCCCTTACTTATGCCCGGCTTCGAGGTCCTTGGTGGCGCCAACGGCCTGCTCAAGTACGTGACAGGGGCTGTGCAGCTACTCCAAAACCTTCAAGACGGCAATGTTACTCAGGTGCTCGACATCTTACTCCAGGCTGCAGGCTTGGGTGGCAGCAGTAGGTGGTGAGGGAGAATGACACTGATGATCTGACTCTATCTAGCAATGACCGACTTTCATACTAGACAGTCTCGCCGCAAATGACATCTGGATGAAAGATGTCTCTTCAAAAGTGACTGTGATTGGTTTCGGAGAAGGGTCGCTTTCCCGGGAAACGGGAGACATCTTGTCGCAGGTCTTCCGCCTCTTCGGCACGTATGGCACTAGCGGAATGGGTGTAGTCACAAAATGGCCCAAGACGACAATGGGACGCAGGAGCTTGGAACAGTATTATGCCATACCCAAAATACAACATTCAATTCCGCCGCAGCAATGAGACCGAAAAGGCTGGCGCATACGAACCAGTGCTGATTTGCCACACGCCCCCCGAGGAAGAGCAGCTCGTGCTCAAGCTCTTCCCCAACCTCCAAGAATGGTCCACCAAAGATACATTGCTGTCTGATCCCGACCCACCAGGCTTCTGCATGTATGCTTACCACATCAATGATATCCTCATCCTCAGTTCTGGAGTGACCGTCAACCCTATTATTGAGCAGAAACTTTCGGCTCATCTGCTTGTCGCGGCAGCTGTAATGGGCGGATCAAGCAAGTCTCGGCCGGCACTCATGATGCAGATGCTGGAACCACCGTTGTATGGAGACAATTTCCCCTTCCCCGTCGATGGGATCTGGCTGGCGATAGAGGAATGCAATGCCACATTCCCACAACAGGCAAAGATAGAGAGATCACACGTTCTAAAATTGCGCCAGAGAGGAGACCGCTACCAAAATCTTCAAAGAGGGCCGTACAACGAACCGCTGCGCTTGAGCTTTTCCATGACGAGGTCAACGTTTGGTATTAAGACTATCTTATGTACGTGCTGGGCTTGTTGGTATTGGCGGATTAGTGCAAGACACCGGCTGGGGGGTCGGGGAATGCTCAGTAGAGGCAAAATCAATAAGCTTAGCATGAACACGAATTTTTTTTATGAAATTTGGGTATGCGCCTTAGACGAGTAATGCTTGTGCAAGCCGGGACATCGAATTTTTCTCGCGCATCGCTATATTGAGAGTATCACATGGTGACAGGGTGGGAGAGTAAGGTATCTTAAATACGACTACGCATGGATGCCTTGTTCTGGAACGACTTTGGAGAACTCTTACCATTGAATTTATCATCAGTGGTCGTGAAGCATTGTCGAGAGATTTCAATGTCAAATGTTGATATGGTGGCTCCTGTGACTAGAGCTTCGAACGGCAACGCCGACCTCCTCCTTTTTATCACATGTGCGTCATTGAATCCCGCGACAGCAAGAAAAGCTCTGAGCAAGTCAATCGAGCCCGACAAGCGCTTACCTCTGTGTACAGCTCTTCGAGTCGTATATGAATAAACATGTCTGACGGCTACTTTGGCCGTGAGCCTACCAAAACCTCGCTGGACGATCTCTTCTCTGGCCTCATAACAGCAAACCATATCCTTCACCTCCGTGGAATCTTTGACGTCTTCGGCCATGTTTCAGTCCGCAATCCATCAAGTAGTAATACGTTCTTCATGGCACACAGCGTTCCCGCTGTATTGGTCTCCAAAGTCCAAGACCTGATCGAATTCAACGTGGACGGCGGGGCACCTACAGATCCAAACATCAACGTTGGACCCTCAGAGCACTACATCCATTCCGAGATCTATAAGCGCTACCGCGACGTGAACGCCGTGGTACACAGTCATGCCTCTGACGTCCTCCCCTTCTCAGTCTCCACAGTTCCTTTACGGCCGGTGATAAATACGGCAGGCTTCCTTGGTCCCGAAGTCCCGGTATGGGATATTGCAAAAGCCTACTCTTCCGGCGACACGCATGATCTGCAGGTTCAGACAACCCGACTCGGTGCTTCCCTCGCCTCCGCGTTCTCCAAATCTGCAACGGTGGCAGGTACGATATATGACACCATCAGCTCGAAGATCACGGGTCACGCCGAAGAGCAGAGCACGTCTCCCGATCATCCTGTTGTGCTTATGCGCGGTCACGGATTTGCTGTAGCCGCGCGAGGAATCGAGGAAGTGGTGTATCAGGCGATCTACACGCAAGAAGCGGCGAAAGTGCTGTCTGCTGCTTTGCTAATGGAGAAGGCGTGCGGGGATGGGACGGTGGAGGGGAAAGTTGATGTTGAGGGAGGAGGCAAGATCAAGGCTGGGAAGCTGAAGATTGCAGAAGAATGCCATTATTTGTCTGCCAAAGAGATAACCGATATTTCAGAAAGTTTGCAAAACGAGATGGAAGTACCTTGGGCGGTATGGAAAAGGCAAATAGAGAGGAATGGGCTGTATGACAATGAATTTGTGAAGTCGAAATGACAGCGCTCAATATCTCGACACTGTTGTTATTTTTGAATATGTCTATAGTACTAAATCCAAGAAGCTGCCCCTTCAACTCACGGTGCAGGGCGACTTTAGTTGCCTGGCCATGTCTGTCATATCAATGAAGACCACCTCGTATGGTATAGTTATATTTCTATGCGGAGGTTTACAAAGCGTTTTTACAGGAAGAAATGAAGAGGAGGAAAGGGGGGTGAGGAGCCGGCGGAGGGGCTATTGGTGAGGACGACAAAGTTGGGTGTGGAAGTAAGAGGTTGTCGAAGTGGTGTGCGAGCTGGGAGAGAGGGTAGACTTCAAATGGATCAGATTCCAGAGCCCACAGCGGTGTCGTCTGGCAAGTTGCTTTCCCCAATTAGGGATTATAGCTAGCAGGGACGCGCACTTCAATCTCGGTTCATTTTGTGGGTTACATCACGCAAATCTCGCCACAATTCTCCCACTTCTCCTTCCTTCCACCCTCCCTGGCATGTCTACCTCATACACCCTTCGAACCCATCCGCACACAATCTTTCTCGTGTCCTTCGGATCGATCACCTCCTCGACTCCAAACGCCCCTGCAGTCCTTACAGGATTCATTAACCCCTCATACATGCTCTCCAGCTCGCGATATCTTGCTTCTTTTCCCTCCTTACCTTTTTCCTTCTCAATCTCCCTCAACTCCCTCCGATGCCCCACCTCAATCCCGCCATCAAGAGGCAGGGAGCCCCATATCCCCGAAGGCCATGCCACTCTCATGATAGGATCGCGGTTGTCCATCATGACATTTCCCGCCACGCCGAAGACACGGCGGACGATCACGCTGAATATGGGCGTGGTAGTTGTGAAGTAAGTCTTGGCGAGCTCGATCCCCCAGCGCATCGTTGCGGTACGTTCGGCGGTGGTTCCGATAGCGTAGCCAGCTTCAAATTGTAAGTTAGACAGGGAAAGAGACGTTGAGCCAGTTGCGCAGAGAACATTGTGAGAAAGACATCGATGTGATTTCGAACGAGTAACTTACGAACGTCAAGAAACTGTATAATGGGCAAATTCATCACGTCGCAGAATTTGAGGAGCCTCGTGAGCTTCTGGCTACCGGCCGCATCTAATGCCCCACCGTTGACCTCGCAGTTCAGGCTGAGAATTCCTACAGGGCGGCCAGCCAGCCTTGCCAATCCCCCTAGAGCTGTCCTTCCCCACAGAGCACCCATTTCAAACCAACTTCCCCTATCGACAACGTTTTCGATGATCTTCCTCGGATCGTACATTCTTTCTTTCCTTCGTGGAATGATGCTCCTCAACCCAACATCTTCCCTGTCCTCAGGATCTTCGCACGGTGTCACCGGTGGTGTCTCGCCGCCCCAGTTAGGCAAGTAACTCAATACTAACCTAATTTGCTCGAAGCAGCCTTGTTCATTCGGGGCGATGTTGTCCACAGTGCCATTTCTCCCATGCACTTCCCATCCACCAAGCTCTTGCGTAGACAGTCCTTCTTCCCCTGTAGCACCCTTAACGACCTCCGGCCCAGCATTGATCAAACTCCCTACATCAGCCGCCATGACACTGAAGTGACACATCACTGCCCTTGCGGCACCAAGGCCAACTGCTGGACCCACAATCGCTGCTATATTTGGAATGCCAGTGTTCAGAGCCTGAACTGTCTGCATCAAGAAGGGGACAGAAGGGATATAGCTGAAGCCATCTCGCTTGATCGTTGTCACGGATCCGCCGCCTGATGACCCATCAACAAGCTTTATCATGGGTATCTTCATGCTTAGCGATAGCTTTTCCAAGTATGCAGTCTTGCCCATGACAGCTCCATCGGCATGACCTGCCCTCACCGTGAAGTCGTCCGCTGTAAGCACCACATCCCTTCCTGCTATGTGGCCGAGACCGTTGAGGTTGTTCGTTGGCGTGAACGCCATTGGTTCTTTCCTCTTACCATCTTTGGTGGGTGTCCAAGTGATGTTTCCTGCGATGGAGCCGATCTCTCGAAAAGAAGTATCAGGGTCAAGAAGGGCGGAGATACGTTCCCGCACCCAGAGCTTTCCAGAGGTCTTCTGCCGCGCATAGGAGGGATTGGAAGATTGGGGAGTGCGGGCCAAGTGCCGGATGGTCGAGAGCTGCGAGAGTATGTCTGAGTAGTCTGGCGGAAGAGCTTCAGTCTGAGTTCGGGGCCTGCGCCGGTGGGGAGTCGGAGGAGAGGATGGGCGAGCTTGAAGGTGTGACGAGAGCTGCTTTAGCCTGTGGGAAGCTGGCTTGGAGGAAGTTGTTTTCGGGGACGTCGTAGCCCCTGATGGATTGGGCGAAGTAGTTTTCCGATCATCCCCCATTGCCTTCGTCGATGAACATGCACGAAGACGTGACTCTTGTGTCCATGATTAACGGCTAGCTGGCACAAAGCTTTGATTGTCATAGTCCTAGGAACCTCGGGTGCTCGGGTCAATGATGTGCTCAGCCAATACTGCCGAGGTTTGTCCGGATATCTCAAGCGCCGATTTTTCGGAATCCATTCATTCTATTCTCGGGGCAAGCCGTACGAGCTCGCGTTTACATCCACTTGCTCAGATACTTTTGAGGGTCACCTAGCCCCTGAAGTGATCCTGGGAGGCCTTCCAATGGCTTGCATGTTTGTGAGTCTAATAGACACAGTATATCATTCATTCTAAGTATACCCTGGCCCTCGGGATTTGACCCGGGCAATGGTTGCACCCCAGATTATTCGAAGCCATGGGGCCAACACCCAGCAGATCGCGTCGGTGACATTGAATCAAAATCAACTTCTATAGATATATTGTGAACACAGTCGCTTAAAATTCTGAGGAAGAACAAGTTTGAGAACTAATCTTCGAGACTTCTTCTATTAGCTCTTCGATAACCCTTTCTTAATACGTTCAGGAATTCAAATCCAAATCTCTCAACCGTCTTCCTCGCGATAAAGAACTTTGACCTTCCTCTTTTCTGCGTGGCGTTTACAGCTTTCTTGGCTCTTACCGGTGCCTCTCATCATTCAGATGCAGCGGCGACTACCGCATTCTCATCAGATATCGCGGCCGCCAGCAGCGCCTGCGGCATTGACCGTGAGATTGGTGGGCAAGACCACTACATGATCGCCTATGGCTGCGCCTTCTTCGACCTGCCCTCTCCAACCTCGACTCAGTTTCAGCCGCCAGGGCCTATGTCCACTACGATACACCCAACATTCAGCCTCTCGAAGAACAGTAAGGGGTCCACGATCACGGTTCCGTCGGGTACTCCAGCAACAAGCACGTGGACGTACGGTATGAATATGCCGTGGTGGAAGTGCGAGTGTACGACGAATGAAAAGGGAGAGGTGGTGAGGGCAACTGCTTCGTAAAGCTTTTTCATATGTGCATTCGGAAATGGGAGGTGGATTTATCCAGTGGTGATTGGACAGAGAGGAATTTTCACGCTCGATAGCAGGATTCATTGCGTACCTAAGTCCAGATACCTGATCCAATCCCTTTCAATCATCTTGTCGGTGTGGACGAAGATGACCTTTTCTTGCGTGTAGTGAAGTAAATAAGTCTCGAGTGGCGTAAAACAAGGAGAGTTCATAGCCCCCGTTCCATACCATCACTCAGTGGAACTACCACAGGTTGTTCAACTAGAAAATAATTGCTGGTAGGATGCAAGGCACAAAAAAGAGAAAAGGATTGGAATGTTTCTATAGAGAAGGTAAAGTACGTTTGAAACGCCAACTTGGATCTTTACTATTGTAATAATGGGGAGAATAGTCGAAGATTATGATTGTTTAAGAAACTTGAAAGGCAATATAGTAATACCGAAAGGCTACTTACAATGGTGTAAGAAGGAACTTACTCTCTCAGCTACTTCCGTATCTCTTCAATGAGATCTTCCATCGAGAACATTCCGCTCTTGCCAAGTTGCATGTCTGAAGACTCCGGAACTATCATCGGCGGGAAGAGTGGCTCACTGCCGGCTAATCGATCATTTGACGCTTAGATATCGCAAACCATTTCGGGGCGTACTTCTATACCTATATAGGCGTTTGATCTGATGTCCGTACTTGAAAAAGGCCCCTTACCGTCGGTCACTGCCTGGGATGTGTCGGGCAATGGCAATAACCTCATTATCTTCGACTCGAGCTCTTCCGCTGTTAGTGGCGAAAAGTGCAGCTGGCCATTGGGTGCATCCAGTCCGGAGGAGGATGACGAAGCTCGACCGGAGTCTGATATAGTAGAAGATCTGAAAACTTCATTATCAGATATCATTTCCATGTCTTCATTGCCCCTGCTGGTCACTCCTCCGCTCCCCTGCCCCTGTTCAGTCTCTTGTGCCGAATGACTTTTTGTGTTTGCGACGCCTTCTTTTCCGAAGTCTCTCTTCCGCTTCTTCTGCATCTGAGATTTTGCTAGACGCTTTTGGCCCTCAACCGTCAGCTGCCGTTCTATTTCGTCTTCTTCACGGAGCAGCTGCCTTGCATGCTGCTCCAACCGCTCAAAATCCGCGGGGGCTATGGACTTGTCCATCTTGGATAACGCCAAATCGAAGATGAATTCATGTCTCCTATGAAGTCTCTCCATTCTGGCGTCGTATTCCTCACTGGTCTCGTATACTCGAGCTCTCGGGTGGCGCCGTACCTTTCCAAGCAGAGCTTCCCCTTGGCCATTGTACGGGTCCTTTTCCCATCGTTCATACGCTTCCTCTCCAGAACCTCCGTACCTCTCAGCGCATTCGGAGCAGAGCATCGGTATGACGGTGCTGACCTGGACCTTTTGGTAATTGATACAATCTCTGCCTCCTTTTCTAGGGCAGAGTCTCAGCTTTGCTAGACGCATGTGCTGGACTCTTGTCCTGCAAGAGAATTTCAAAAATTTGTCGACACACATTGTTTGTTTCCAGTTGAAAAGTGTTCTTTGCGAGCGACTTCTCAATGACTATGGAATAGATTCCGAGAGATTGAAGAAGTTGCTATTATTGTACAAAGAATATGGAGTATTCCTGTTCTCTCAACAGGATCAAGCATCCTTGATGAAATATTTATAGTGACCATCGTTCTCGAACCAACTTCTTGCAAGGCAAACAAAGAGAAGACGCACATTTCACAGTAGCTCAAGCTTTCTCGCGCCTCTTCATTGTCTTAACAGAATCCTCTTGTTGTAGACAATCCAATTGATGTTAAAATACAAAGCATTACACATGTCAAGCCTGTAAGCCCGCTTCTGAAACGACTACTCACTGTCAATAGCTTCTTGAGATCTTAGACGCAATCGGTTAACGTCTTAGAGGTCTGCCTCCCTTTTCCGTTCCGGCACATATCCTCAAGGTTGTCTAAACTCTTGATTTCGAACTCAAATAAAGACAGAAGTATATTGAAGACATGATCCAGCAGCCGACTGAGCGGAAATGGTACACATTGATTGAGAAGGTGTTGAGATATTCTTGAAGGCCTTACGAAGGGAAAGTAGATGTGTCTAACAATGATCATGATATTCACAACAACTGACATGAGCCAGCGTGTTTCAAGGAATATGGACATTTGGGTACGCTGTAAAGAGGCATTTATATACTAACCAAGCAGGAACCGACATTAACAACAGACTGAGATTTGGAAGGAGGAATTTTTGATTAATTTAAGACAAAATGGTCTCTTACCATACCTTGGAGTATAAGTCGGAGCCCACCAACATAAGAGACGTGATCACTCATGACTCAACTCAGTTGTTCGTTCTCAATTTTTCTCACAATTTGGCTTCCGAAGTTAAGAATGCCCATAAAGGCGACTTCCAGCACCTTCCAGCTCACGAGGGTATTCTCTATGACGATGTCGTGTCGGCCCATGACAGGGTTCTACGTGGCGCTGGTCTATCAGCCCACGATGGCGTTCTTCGAGGTCTTGGTCTGGGAGCCCAGGCTGGCGTTCTCCGTGCTCGTGTCTCATGAAACCGTCCATTTCGCGTTGTTGAGGAATTTGTTGTGGCATGCACAGGGATTGAGCTCCTAGAAGATGATAAGGACGCATCATTGTTGGTAGACCAACTGGCTTTTTCAATGGGTATGATCCATGGATCACGTCGAGGACCTGGCTTGGATTTTTGTAGGATTGAGCCATTGTCGAAGCTGGTGGGCGGTAGCGAAGGGAGTGAGGAGAAGTACGGCGATGACCAATATGCAGATGATGAGAGTTCTGATCTGTTGGCCACTGAAGTTTGAGACTTCTCCCCTAGACTTTGTGCAGCGAGGTTGTCACTCAGCAGCTCAAAGGTTAGCTGGGTGGACTTACGAGAGCCTTTGACGACACGACGCGCAAGATTTGTTGGTGACACAGGTCCTGCGGCAGACTCAGAACCACAAGTGCTTTCATATTCTTGGTTCATCTTGCGGGTTGTCGTGGGCTTCAGAAATCTCATCTCCTTCTTTTGTGGGTCGAACGTGTTCGCCTCTCGCTTTGCGTGGAGATCGACGTTTTGGACGCTTGAAAACTCAATGTTTTGCTCCTTGTGAGACTGGCTACCTAAGTCAACTTCTTGGTTTTTCCCGTGCTTCGGCTGGCTCCGGTCTTGTCGATACTGCAATTTTCCTTGCCGTCGCCGCTGTTTCAACGCCTTCAGACCAACCTTCTCTTTTGACTGCGACTGCTTCTACTTATCCTGCGTCTTCTGATCCCATTTTTGACGTGCACGCTCAAAGAGGTGCTTGTGGTACTTGCGCATCTCAGTCAGCCAGTCTTCGTACTCATTAGAGGACATCTCTTCCTTGCCTTGCTTGATAAACCGTTGAAAGCGCACTTTGTTTATCCCTTCGACCGTAACAAGTTCTCCCTTGTCCTCGTATCTTCGGCGTGCATCGTCCCAGTCCCCATTGAAAGCATCAGCGCATTGAGGGCACAGTGCAAATTCGACTGTACGAATATTTCTCCCGAGCTTGTCGGAACATCGTTGACTAGGGTACGATGAACAGTAGTCCGTCTCTATGGTTCTTGCGTGTCCTCTGCCTTGGAGTCGGTGAGAAGCGCAGGAAAATGTCAAGGACCAGTAGATACACATTCTCGTGACAAAATGTTAGTTTCTGAAGGGTCTTCCGAAGAAAATTGGATGAGGTGAAGGTTCAAGGCCTGGTAGACCAAGATCCTTTTGATATAGGCTGAGAGTCCTGCTGAAGCCATTTTATACTATACGCCGTTGATGACCCACATATCACTAGCTCCAATAAGTCTCTACAGTCTTTCTTTCTCGAGTGAAGAGGAATTCATTCCCACGGTGACGGGTGAAAGCTTAGTGGAACTTTTTTAAGTGGACAAATGTGATTGTGCGGAACAAAGACGGAGTTTAAGGTCGTAAGGGAAGTCTTCGATAATGTATTTGTCGGATTATCAGCTCCTCATAATATTTCAACGTACCTTGGCAAGATGTTTCCATAAGCACGTTGAGATGGGAAGCAACTCTGTCATCTCAGAGAAGAAAACATTTTGCAAATATGTTTTCCTCGTGGGAGCTTCGTAGCTACATAGCGGACAGTCAACCTGTCAAAGCTTATCGTGCAAGCTAGCAAGATACATCTAGGACAACTGGAGATTTCGATGATCGTCAGCATTCGAAACAACTATGATGGGCAACCTTTACAGTTCTCTTCCGCAACATGAAGGTTCAGCACAAATCAGATATCACTCAAACAATTTGCTGACAATGGTGGTTCGCACGCTGTCTTAGGAGTCTACTGCAGCAAAGGTATGACATTGCAAAAGTCACGTGATGATATAGTCAAAGACTGTCAACCTCGGCCATACGTTGACTTTGTCTCAGTAAACTAATGTGATCGATTACTCCGCTCGAAGAAAGTTGAACATTAGTAGTAGCAAGGACATCCTTGTATGAAACACATCAGGAACTGGAAAATGCTACCTTGTGGTGGTGTGCCGAGTTACCTAGAACGGCGTGGCCGGCGATAAGATACCAAGCTTTCCCGGCGCCGTGGTCCCTTATTGTCGGAGCCGGGAGTGAACCAACCGCAGCCTTATGTGACCCAACGATCTTCTAGGGTCTGCAGGCGGCGACCGTTTTGGTGTCAATCTGACCCTCTCCATCATCAGACTTCACACGTGCTGCTTTCACGCTGTACTACTGGCTACGCTCGCCTGCGAATCCTTCTGAGCCTTCTCTCCTCCCCTTGTCTCAAGCCGACAGGCATCCTCTTTGCACGATCCGAGAGACTGCGTATGCGAGTGCTTGCAAGGGCATTTGGCTAGTGGCGCACATCATCTGCTGATTACTGCCTTGTTGCCTGCCTATAGCACTTCCCCGATCCCCAGGTGTAGGTACCTTCAAATGTCCCTTGACGAACACAGTCCAAAGCAGCCACTGACCTTCTTGCAATTGGCCTTGTGGCGCGGCGCAGTCCGTAGCCCTCCACTTTCAGCCTGAGAATATGGCATCGATGAGTCCTGCCGCGGTCTTCCAGAACCGGCGAAGCCATTTATCAATTTGCCCCTCCTGGCGTCCTCGCAATATGCTGCATGGCCACCCATTGGCGGCCGCGCTACCTTTTTGGGAGCCTCGCCGTGGGACAGCAGAGCTTGTCTGGGATCTCCCCTTCTCGTTCGCTGTTTTATGAGTGAATTATGATTCTGTTTCTCCTTCCTCGTTCCTAAGTCTTCTTCCGAAATTCGAAAATCTGATGGATCCTTTCTCCATCATCGGGTTTGTAGGCGCGGCGGCAAAGCTGAGCTTCGACACAGGAACCACTCTCTACCGATTCATCCAAGCAGCGCAAGATATTGACCAGACTGTCAGAGACCTTTACTCGGAAATTATTGGAGTTGCGAAAAGCCTAAAATCCCTCGAGAACACCCTAGATACGCCTGCAGTACGTTCGCTCCACGCACAGGTTGGCGATAAAAGGGCGCAGGATCTTTGGACATCCATCAAGAGCTCCGTCTCCGATTGTACTCGTACTGTGCACCATCTACATCGAATACTCCTCGACTCCCGTCCCGAAGGAGGCAACCTCCTTCAACAATGGATTCGACAATTCAAATTGAATTTGAAGAGCGACGACATCGCCACCTTGCGCGCTCAACTACAGACACACAAAACCTCCTTACACACCTCTCTCCTCATGATCGACGTGTAAGTCGCAGCGACTATTTTTTTTGAAGCTTTGCTGACTTTGACTAGGCATTCCAGTTCTTTGACGTCCGGTCTCATGCTTAACGAAATGCTGCCAAGGATCAATGCACTGCAAGAGTCCGTTCGCAGATTGACATCTCAGGAACAACTGATTGCGAAGAGTTCGGAAAGGATCCCGCCAAGTCTTGCACTCCTACAAAGCCAGGCAAAAAGGGTAATCAGCAGTGCGATCACAATTGCTGAGGCTCGGTCGCAAAGAAGTGATGCTAGCGAACGTTCAAACGGCAGCGTAATGGGCGACCCTCTCGAGCCTGCGGCAGTCGACCGAATTAATACATGGGTCTCAAACACTCCCACCTTAGTAAGGGATTCTCAAATCTCGCCGAATCTATCCCCCCAACGCTCAAAGATTAGTCCCTCACCTTTTAGCGACCGTCCGCAGCAGGATTTGGAAACATTCCTGGACGATGAAGAGGATGAAAACGACGAGGATGATTTGCTTTCAAATTTCGTTGAAAAATATCTAAGAGAAGCCGCGGAACACCGTGAGAGAATGGAGCTTGCCGACGCCGAGGACTGTTATGTACGCGCTCTAAGGAAGGCCGAGCTCCTCAGCGAACGCAAGCAGCACAAACTGAATCTCCACGGCGCAAAGCTAGATTTGGGCATTACCGCATTTGAGATGAACCATTACGACAAAGCTGAGACGTATCTGAAGCCATTGGCAGACGAATGTAGTGTCCGGAGAACTTCAGCATCAAGAGCCATGCAAACAGAGGACAAAAAATTGCGCCAAGGCCTGACCGCTTGTCAAGTACTTGCCAAAATCTACCTGCAGCGAAATGAGCTGATGGCAGCGGAGCTGTATTGCATGAAATCATTACAGGGCACGTATCGCCTCAGAGCTGTTGATCCAACTGGATATTACCCTAGCGCCCGTCTGATGGCTTTAGTAGCCAACACCAAGGGCGATGAGAAAGAAGCCAAGATGTACCTAGAAATGGTCCCTAGCAGTCCTCCACCGCAAGTTGAATTACCACAAATCCCAAAACCAGCGACAATGCAACTCGAATCCCCCCAAGGCACACATCCCTCGGCTCCACGATTCGAATCACCACATGGCCCAAAGCCAGCGACACCGAAGTCATCGGCTAGCGTCACCTCTATGCCGGCTTTTACTCTACCCTCAGTTGCGTCAATCAGTCTCGCTGATCCTACGGAGGCTCCACAAAGAGCACCAACTCTGCATCCCGGCATTTCAAGATCAGGAACTCGAAGTAGCATTGGTAGCAGCGTTCCTACAATTATCATGGATGAAGATCCAGTGACGGTTGAAACCCTTAAAGACAACGGGTTCGACGTGAATTCGAAATCTTTCGACTCAGATAGCGCCTTACTTTGGGCTGCGCGCAACGGCGAAGAGCAAATCATGCGGCAGTTAATTAGTGGTATTAACGTAAGATCTGCTTCCGTTGCCGGCAATAAGACCAAGACAAGGCTCGTCAAAATTAAGAACATTGACAAATCGGACGAAGAAGGCCACACACCGTTAATCGCCGCATCGATTCGAGGTCATCAAAGATCCATTGACATTCTTTCATTTTCTGGAGCGAAGCTTAATCTGAAAACGAAAGCGGAGCAGAGAACTGCAATTCATTTTGCTTCATTGAGAGGCCACAATCAAGCAGTCCAATCACTCATTCAAGCTGGCGCCGATGTCGACGCCGTGGACGCCGCAGGACAGACGTGTCTTCATATCGCCGGCGGCAAGGATCCAAGAAAGATTATCGAAACGCTTGTACAGGCAGGAGCTAATGTGGAAGTCAAGTCTTTATCAGGGTGTACGCCCCTGCATTTAGCAATCCTAGAGCGACGCCAGGACGCGGTTGATTGCCTACTCTGGCACGGTGCGAAGATAAATGCAACCATTGCTCCGCCTAAAGGTGCCACCTCGCCTATTTCCGTCTCAGCTGCATCTTCAGACGCTCTTGGTTCTGCCCGTATCCCGCCACTACAACAACCCACCCCCCTTCATCTCGCTGCGACGAATGGAGACACGAATATTTTAGCTCTCCTTCTCCAACCTGAATGGAATGCTAAGATCGAGTCTCGCACTGCCGATGGCCGGACTCCTCTTCATGCAGCGGTGCTCGCCGGTCAGCTTCCAGCGCTACAGATGCTGCTTGAGAGAGCCGCCGATATCGAGAGCAAAGACCTTCACGGACGAACGGCCCTGCATCTCGTCGTGGGAAGCGGCTCCAACGACCTGGGACCAGATTCGCTATATATGAACGGCTCATCTACAACTTCCATACATATACTTATTCTTTCGCATCTGCTGGAGAATGGTGCTTCACCTTCGTCATGTGAACCCGATGGTTGTACGCCATTGCATATCGCTGCTTTTGAGGGTGATGTACAAGCCGTTACAGTTCTCCTAGATCATGGAGCAGATCCTAGCCTTACGAGGGTAGGTGGGCTCACTGCTGCAGATTTGGCTAAGAAGGTGGGCCAACCCGAGGTCTTACGCGTTTTGGAGGAACGAAGCGGAAAGAAGAGCAAAGATAGCAGGAAAATCAAAAAATTTGGACTTAGCATGGGACGAAAATTGACCGCTTGAACTACCGAAGATTTTGTTTCTGGGAAATTTCGTTGTATTTGTACGATTATGCTATACAATGCAAGTGGTGAGAATTGTTACTCTCGGGTATTTTTGGCTGGGAGCCCAATAGTTATTACGTGATTTTCGAGTCTAACAGTATCGAATCCGGACTACAAAGAGATGGACAGTACAAGTTCTGACATTCAGCTGTCTTTTGAGAAGCTTCTGCATTTTCGGAAGAATTTTTTGCTGCGTTGTATAGCCTTCTGCAAATCACTATGGGGTTAAGAATCAGCCAGTCGGCGATCTCTCCGATTGAGGAATTTGGACATAGAACATTGCTGCTGTGAATGTTGGATTTAGTCTTGAGACTTATAAGCCCAAAGAATATCTATCAAATCTCGGTGGAATTTGAACGTACCAAATTTTCTTTCAGTCCGGCAATCCTTATGTTTGTCGAAAAGGTGGTCCCTTAAACCCAGTACCAGTAAAACCCCGCTATAGGCAACCGAGTGTAGGCTACTTTTCAGAGCCTTGCGAAGCTAGATGAATAGTTTTCCAGCCTCAGCGTCTATTCTCTTCGGTGAAAAGTCACCCTGGGTGTCTTCGAACTATCTTTATTAGAATTTAAATCTTTGGGGTAGAGGGGTTCTTCTAAGAAGCTTATTATATCAAGGGTTTAGCGAGCGCCATCAGGTACCAAAACCTCGAACCGGCAAAAGGTCGGACCGAGGATTGACGTAGTGGAGGCTATCAAAATCAAGATCAACGCCCTTTAACTTGCTTCCCTCAATGCGATTCTAAGCCTCATTATTCAAGGCGAGAGAGAGAACAATTTCGGAACCATGACACTCGCCTGGCTACGGTGAGAGCCTTTCCAGTCCCATTCCTAACATCCACACCCTCTCGGAGCATTTTCAGAACCATGCTTCCCTTCACTAGACGGTCTGCACTGCGCACAGTGCAGAGACAGTTCCGTCCGCAGCCTGTATTTTCGAACTCAAGACTCTCGGCAATCACCCGTCTCCTATCTACTCTTGCGGTTCTCGAACAAAGAGATGGAAAGCTCAATCCAGGCTCGCTTGGAGCCATCACGGCCGGTCAGAAGCTTGGGGGTTCTGTGACAGGATTTGTTGCCGGAAGCAATATCAAGGCGGTAGCTGAGGAGGCCGCGAAGGTTCAGGGCTTGGATAAGGTGATAATGGTGGACAATAGCGCTTATGACAAGGTGAATTATGCACTAGGAATGAGATGTACCCAGCTGATGACTGTTATAGGGTCTCCCCGAGAATTATGCTCCACTCCTAGTCGAAAATATTAAGAAAGGCGGATTCACACATGTTATAGCCGGTCACTCAGCCTTTGGGAAGAGCTTGCTACCCCGTGTGGCCGCTCTCCTGGATTGCCAACAGCTCTCGGACGTGATGTCAATCCAGAGCGAAGACAGTATGCCTTCACCACTACTCTCCTTCATGCCAATTTAGCAGACTAACTCCCCTTAGCTTTCGTGCGTCCCATCTACGCCGGCAACGCCATCCTCACCGTCCAATCTACCGACGGCATTAAAATCCTCACTGTCCGTAACACCGCTTTCCCCCCCGCCGCTGCCACAGGCGGCTCCGCTGCCCTCGAACCGGGCACCGACCCGAACGCATCTTGCCCGACCACCTGGGTCTCCGAAGACCTCGCCAAATCCGACCGCCCAGAGCTCGCCAGCGCAGATAAAGTCGTCTCCGGCGGCCGCGGCCTCAAATCCAAGGAAGACTTTGACCGCTTGATTCCCCCGCTCGCAGACGCCTTGGGAGCGGCGATTGGCGCCTCAAGAGCAGCGGTCGATAGCGGCTTCGCAGACAACAGTTTGCAGGTCGGACAGACAGGTAAGAATGTTGCACCGCAATTGTATCTCTGCGCAGGGATCAGCGGGGCGATTCAACATCTGGCGGGCATGAAGGACAGCAAGGTGATTGCATGTATCAACAAGGATGCGGATGCGCCGATCTTCCAGGTCGCGGATGTGGGGCTGGTGGGGGACTTGTTCGAGAAATTGCCGGAGTTGACGGAGAAGTTGAAGAAATAAGAAATGGTTGACGGAATCACGACGGGGCAGAATTGCTCGAAAGTGCTGGATTTGTGTAAGGGAGATATATGTGAGCATGAAAATCGATGAGGAAATGGCTGCTTCAGCTGCTTGTTACGGTCAAGCTGAAGGCAAAGGGACGACAGGTCTCCCATGGACGAACTATTAGATTGGAATAATGCTAGACTCAAAGACATGCGAATGTCTGAGCTACCGAGAGTATCAAGAAGGACATAACTAGTTTGGGTAGACCAGAATAGAGCCCCTGATAGGCGCCTTTTATAAAAGTTCCTCTGCAAGGTCCTCCAAAAAGGGAATAGCTCGATCTTCACACTAAACGCTCCATACGAACAATCACTAATCTTAACTTTCGGCGCATACCCGGAAGCTGGAAGCTTCGCCAAGACCTCTCAGCGTCTGATTCAAGCATCGAAATATCGTTGTTGAATTAAAACCCTCACGCCATCTTTGGAGAGAATATACACAATGAGAATGAACGGGTTTGAGATTTTCGTTGCTTATCAAGTTCACTATGCGCCTGCAGCACTTGGATAGTCAACAGCCCAACAGTTCCACAATCTCGGCACACCTCGGCCACAAGTACCGTTTCATTAACGGTTTGGATTGGTAGTATGGAACGACCGAACCCGCACTTTACACAGCCTGCCCGTTTCGTGGTTGTTCGCCGAGAATTTTAAGGCCAGGTAGGTTGGCGATACACACGACAATGCCTTGGCTTTACAGAGTTATGCCAATGATCTTCCCTCTCAAAGACAGTGTATTTTGTGATTGAACACATACCTGGGAACAGGTATAGCGATGAAGTCTTTTCACCATATGTTTCTGCGTCAAATGAAGAGCTATGAACGTACTTGGAATTTCGGTGTCCAAGCTCATGCTGCTTGCGGGTTTCGTATTGAACCAGCTTCCCAGTTCCTTCGGACACCCAGAGAACTCTCAATCCGATCCCTCGGGTAAGACTTCCTCTGCAGAATCCGGAGAGTCCGGATCATCTGAATCCTCTGAAGACGCTGAGGCTGCATTTGTGCATCCTACCTACCGGCCGCGCACATAGTGGATTGATGAATCATGTGATCATCCTAACTTCATGGACGATTTTCACGAGATGAAGGTGTGGGCAGGCAAAGCAGAAGCTCGATTGCATGACGAACCAGACACATTGGCGCACAGATATTTCCGGCTACTTTATGAGGATGGTACGCGTGATACTATGTATTGGTGAGGCCTGCTTGCAGGTGAGTAACAATCTGCATTTCTTAATTGCAAGTCCTAGCGGCTCAATTGATCCCACTCAATAGACATGTTTGGAGAAATAGCTGCAACGGTCCGGCTACCAGATGAACAGCGCAAATCGGCATATTATCGATACTATTGTGACGATGACCCTTGGAGTCAGGATCGAAATTCTAATTCTAGATGGACACCTCGAGATGATCCTGACCCACGCTGGCGGCCGGAGGATTATGTATTGGAAGCGGATCGTATTAATCCTTTCGTGACCGATTACGGCCATCCGCATGAGTATAGGGAATGTGTGGACAGGAAAAATGGCTTGTGAGAAATGCACTATCGAAGTCTTTGTGAATGGAACCCCTAACGCCTTATCTTCCGAATTTAGGATCATATGGGGAAATCATCGCGGCTGTCATACCCTCGCGACTCAAGCCATAACATACCTACGCAGTTTTGGGCGGGGGCCGTTGGGAGAAGGGCAGAATGGATGCAGATCCACGACAATGGTCAGTTATTGGCGTCGCGCGGCTCTGAAATCGCTAATTGAAGTGTTGTTTTGGCGGTAGCTTTGTGACCGTCAGCTGAAGAGTTATATGACTGACCAATGGGTTGCAACTCTCGACCGCCTGCCCGACGAGGCGGACTTCTCGGCATTGCCTGAGATGCCTCACGGGACTGCGCACGACAGAGCTCCAGGCTCCCCTCTCAATAATTTCCAGTTCATCACAAGCTTTGTTCTCTTACGCGAGGTCCTCTCCTCCTCACTACTGACTCTTTTTCCCATCTCTGCTAATTGTTCTGCTTCTAGCAACTTCACATGTATCCATGGGAATGTAAGCTGGACCTTTACTCCGGCACTAGCCTCACAGCTTTCCCCATTACTATTCAAAAACGGCACCAGTCCATGTATTTCCGGATATATCTCCCCTAAAATGCTGACCATTTGGACCATCCAGTCCGCGATGAGCCTGACATAAATCGGCGTTACGGACCGAACCTTCCCGAGGCAAGGGCCCTCGGCTGGGTTGCTGCAACGACGCTCGGGAACGACCGGAGATTCAATCCGGAGAATTTTGCTTTTTTTGGGCTGCTGGCTGCTCTTGCGGATCGAGGTTGGCAGCTGCGCAGGGACGAGTATTAGGGGAGGAAGGGGTACTTGGAGGTGAACCGGAGCGTTATTCCGCAAGTAATACGGGACGGTCAATATGGATTCGGCCAAATTGGATATGAGACGACATCGCCGGCGCCGTCACCGACAGAAGGATCAAGTGACAGTGAATCAGGATGTGGCGATTGAACGACGAGGATCGCGACAAATGCGATGGGCTACTACACAGGTAGTATGAGAGTGGTGGGGTACCAACGTAACGGAAAACAGGACAAGTCTTTCCCCGGGAGCTGAGACTGTGAAATAGGTTGCTGCTCTTCTAGATTTCCCAACTAATTCTTCGCAATCACCTCCCCTATACCTAGGATAGTTGAGCGCCAGACAGTTAAAGAGCGAATGCCCACGGACCCATCAAGGCCGATGAGGGAGAAGGGGGAATCAAAGCGAAGCTGCCAAAACTCCGGTCAATTCCTCGACAAGGCCGAGATATTGGTACCCCAAAAAGACTGTATGTACTAGACGGACGATTTTACACAAAATTACGCAAAAGGGTAAAGAGTCCCGATAGGACACGGTTCTCATGGTATCTCCACTCTGTGCTTCGACGGTTCGATGCCCGGCTCCCACAAAGAAAAGCCTCGGTTGAGAAGCATTTATGAAAACGATGGATGTGGTCCGGGAAAAATCGAGAAAGCTGGACCAATCACACCAACGGTGAAAGACGAGAGGGGGTCAGGGATTACGGGAGTCAATGAATGACGACCAGGCGCAACAAACGGCTAACGACGAAGCTACCGATGATGGCATCGTGGAGGATAGGGTGAAATATGGTGCATCGGAGAGTGAGAGTGATGCTACTGCGGAAGCACAATGAACCCATCTGAGGCACTAAGGGTGCGTTTTGCTTTAAAAATTTCCCTTCGAAAAATCATGGTAGACGCGGAAAATTTCATTTAGCCAAGGAATGAGGCTCAAAATAGAAGACCGCTTCCGGAATTATCTCATTTCAACTCAACGAATGTTTACCGTCTCTGCAGATCTCCAGCTTGATACGTTCCCATATCATGTTCATCGACCTTGCCTTTGTCCGCATAATCACAGCGGCACATAATCCGTCACCGCCGTCTCCGAGATCTTGTACCCCTCCGCCAACCTGTAAAACTCCCTCGTCGCCTTCACATCCGAGGGCTGAATCTCGAGCGGCTCCCGGCGATAGTTCATCACGGACAGCGGATTCCGCTCGCCGAACTGCACCGCCCCCTGGCCCTCGAACATCCTGCCCGGGTCCGTCGCGAACTCGTGGCGGAGCCCCAGCACGTGGCCCAGCTCGTGGGTCAAGACCTTCCAGAGGTTCTCTTTCCAGCCGGCCTGGAAGGCTGCCGTGTATACGTACACGAAGTTGAGGTCGTTGCGGTTGGGGAAGTAGGCGCTGGCGAGCACGGTGGAGAGGGTGCCGCCGTGGCAGAGGGCGAAGTTGGCGTCGCGGGCCAGGGCCACGTACTCGAAGGTCACGCCGACGTCGGCCGCGTTCCACTTCTCCGCCGCGAGGGCGCACTGCACCGCCGCGTAGTTTGCGTCCTCTTGCGAGTTGTAGCCCTGGCGCCAGGCGGTCCATTTGATCACGGAGCCGGGCTTTCAGCGCGGGATCTCGGCGTCTAGGCCCACCATGATTTGGAAGGGGTTGGGCTTGAGGTTTTGGGGGACGGGTACCTGCGTGATGCAGGCAGGGATCCCGGGGAGGGTATCCGTCGTGTCTGGAGCTTTTTTGGAGATGCTCGGTAGGTCGACGGTTTCAAGCGCTTTGGGTCCAAGATCTTGAACGGCACCTTGGAGAACAATCTCCTTGGTGCTAGGGGTTTGAGATGCCATGCCTGAGCCGGGATATGGCCACGTGCCGCACCAGTCTTCCGGAAGTTGAGCCAATGTAGCCAGTTGAGTTGGTTGTCAGAGAAGAGATTTGGGGCGGTGTTGCGGGATGAAGAAGAGCCAAGTGACATGGGAGAAGAGACACACCCACCCTTTTATAGGCAATGAGAGCTACTTCGTATCCCAGCCCTGGGCATGGCTTGCCAAGTCGACGGACATTTTTTGGTGGCACCCAATAAAGTATCTTGCGTTTCATGATATGCAATCACATCTTCTCACCGGCTTTGGCTACCTACAGGCATCAAGCTTTGGCTTTGGTATGGGAGGCTCCGGCCAGTACTAGTACCGCTAGTGGTCGTTTAAGTATCGAGTAGATACCTTGTTCCAACGGCTCGACTCACAGCCGAGCCTAGTCTCAAGACGGCCCATGTTGACAATTTCGATGCAAACGCCGCAGTGAGGAACAGCATTTTGATCATAGTAACCCGGCCACTACTCCCGATGCTCCGATCGATCTATTGTACTACCCCAACTCCAATTCTGTCGCTTCGGCTCCTTCAGTCGCTCAGTCCGAGACTTTGGGCGAGGTTTAAGCGTGGACCTGATCCCAGGGTTGAATATTTACCACTGGGCTTGTTGAGTCACAATGGAGTTACTATTGGCGCACAAGTGACGGAAGGCACGGCAGATGGCATCAAACGAACAGGCGACACGGCTTGAAGTCTTTGCTGGCTTACTCATTGTGAATATGCCATCCGTAACACAACGCCATCATGACAGCATTCAGAACACAAATGCCGAGATTTCACTAATTGTAGTTTTGCAGGAGTCTTACGCTCAAGCCAACTTAATTGAGTAATTTTTCTTGTGGTGGCAAACGTTTTGTCACGCGTGTTAACAAATTGTTTGTCGCGCTCGTCTAGAGCATCCACAACATCGCCGATCTCCATGAGAGGGGCTTGTTGAACTATCGAGGTTACTATCTTGGGTACGCAATGAGCGTAATAAGTAGTCTCTGCGTCTAACGCTCTGAAAATAGGAAAAGAAGACGATCGGGAAATTGACACCTTCAATGTTTCTCCTGAGGCTCAGTTGGTTTGCCGATTGCTACGATGGTTCTGACTAAGGACTACTGCGTTTTCAACTTCCAATAACGGACTCTGCGGTCTTTACAATCATTCTCCCGCATCTCCCACATCCTCGCCTTGCGTTGATCTGAACGGGTTTCACGATTCAGATCCTGACCCTAGACCGGCTTCATTAGCCGGATCTCGCCAAATTACGAAGATCGCATTTTGGACCCAGCCAGAATTGACCAAGAGCAAGCCAACGAATAACCAACGGTAGGTTTCATTTGCTTTTCCTCAAGCAGCTTTCTCTGTGTGGTCCGGAGGGTGTGTACACGACTCACTTTGTATGTCGTGCAGTTCCGTATGTTTTCCCGCCATCGTACACAAGACGGAACTTCAACACCCAACCAACACCAACAACACCAGAATTTCTGCATAGGCAGGCAATCAGATTACCGAGTCTCGACTTCTCTTGCATGCCGAACATTGTGCATCAGTTGCCTTGCAGGATCGGAACATCGCCCTTCATCCACTCTCAGGCTTCAGGTCATGATTTTACGCCGATTCTTGCCAATTAAGAGACTTGATCGATTGATTGTGTAAGAGACTTGAGAAACTAGTATCAATAGTTGCAAGGTGGGCGCTCTCTGATGACGTAGCACCCTCTCGCAGCTCTTAGCTTGTGCTAACGAAGCACGGTAGCCAGCATATCACTAAACCTGTTGGAAGATCCCGGCAGTCTCTCACAGCTCGCCGGTTAACCACGTCGCATCATAGCGCTGTGACATGTCTCTCCATGCAAGCCGCCGCTTGTCTTTGATCGACTCATATTTCAACGCGTCAAGAGATCGTCACGGATGGTTAGAGAAAGAGTAAGAGCTTATTTATCATCCACGGACATTCTATCCAATATATCTCTCACGATCTTATCGATTAGTCCACAGTCATCACAGCGTCTTTAGCCGCTGAGTTGTCATTTGTAGATACATGAATCATGGGATTAGAGCTTTTGCTCTATCTCCGATCTCAACTCATTCTCTTCAAGCCTTCCATATCACAACATTTTTTCTTTTAGATGCCGTTCCCACTTCTGGTGTAATGATGACGCTTCATCGCTTTCACACTCCCGCGTGATGTGATACATAACTTGAAGCTGTCCCATTGATGTTCGGTTCTCTAACAATTCGAATGTTCCTTCTCTCCAACAACAAGAAAGCGTCTCCTGCCGACATCTGTGTCTCTGCTGAGAAAAAAAGTCTTTCGACAAACAAAAATGTCAGCACTCCAGGCACCTCACCCTCAAAGGTTAGAGACACCTTTTAGCAGTTCTAAAGACATTGTGGTACAACCTCAATTAAGGCAGACTGCTCATCCGGCGGGAAAACGTCCCGGAAAACTGGTTATCGTCGGCACAGGCATCAAGAGTATCTCTCACTTGTCTTTAGAGGCTGTCTCACATATTCAAGCCGCTGACAAGGTCTTCTATTGCGTCGCAGACCCAGCTACAGAGGTCTATATTGAGAATCTCAATTCGACGGCAGTTGATCTTTATAATCTTTATGACGATGGAAAGGACAGGCATGATACTTACACACAGATGGCGGAAAAGATCCTCCGGGAAGTCCGCAAAGGATACTATGTTGCAGGATGCTTCTATGGCCACGCTGGTGTCTTTGCTAATCCTCCTCATCGAGCGGTTTCTATCGCCCGGAATGAAGGCTATGACGCTATGATGTTGCCAGGCATCTCGGCGGAAGACTGTCTTTTCGCCGATCTTGGTATCGACCCTGTCCGCCAAGGCTGTCAAATATTGGACGCAACAGACATTGTCTTGAGGCAAAAACCTGTTGCACTTAATTGTCATGTCATTTTATTTCAGATTGGTGCTGTCGGCGAGTAAGGCTTCAACTTTAAGGGCTTCAAGAATGCCAAGTTTCATGTCTTTATCCAGCACCTGATTCAAGAATACGGTGTGGATCATACTGTCATCCATTACGCTGCCTCTACGTTGTCGTTTGTGCCTCCAAAATGCGATCGGCACACTCTAGGAGAGTTTCTGAATCCAGAAGTCGCAAAAACGATAACGGGGATCTCTACCTTCTATCTGCCCCCGAAAGTCAAGGCAATACCTTCGGAAGCTGGTGCTGCTGCTCTTGGTCTCAAGTTACACACTAACCAGCCATTCATATCTGACCACTACCCTACCAGTCATCCATATGGACTGCGGGAATTGGCCGCCATCAAGACTTTGGATAATCACAAAGATCCCAAAAATTATCGCAAGACGCGGGCTTCCCCTGAGATGTACGAGGCTCTAAAGAAGCTCGCCCTTGAGCCCTAGGCTGTGTCAAAGTATAAAGCTTCACCAGAACGCTTTACCTCGGCATTTATCGACCTTACACCAAAGGAGCATCTGGCCCTCAAGACTGGCCACGCAGGTTTCTTGCGTGGCGTCTTGAAAGCCGAATCATCAGATATAGCCATGCAATTTGTGCAGGCAGAGCTGCGTAACCCGACTTTAGCCGGTCAATACGTTGATGTCTGTAAGCAAAATCAAAATCAGACCAACGGCCAGGCCAACATCGCTGGTTGGCTGAAATCTCAAGGCTATGATACGACCGAAGACGAGGTTTGGACAGCATATCAGGCGATGCTCGACCACAACATAGATTTCTATGACTCCTCTTATGTAACATTCTTGAACCACGCTACCGGCCCGATGATTCTGATTCAGAATGGAATTGTGTATGCTGATGGAGTAGCAGTGAAGAATCCAAGCTATAAGACAAGCACAATCTCATGGAGTGCTTCTGATGGCAATGCTGCCACTGCCACATTGCATTTGAGAATGCTCACTGGCGATGATGGCCAACCCTTACAAGCTGGCTCCTACATTGGACCCCAGTTTTATGGTGTTTATTACACACCGGGCCAGGTTCTACCACCAGCAGCGAATTTTTTTGGTAAAGTCGGCTCAATTCCAGGTCCGAGTCCTGCAGAACCTACCCCCATTTCCACCTGGTTTGCGGAATATAACACCTGGTTGAAGGATGCAAGCGGGAACCTCCAGACCGACAGTACAATGGTTGTTGCAGATGCTGGTAATGGGAATGCTACGGTCACCTATCGTGGATCAAATGTCAAAAATTTCACCTATGGCGACGATGTGCTTTCCTGGTCGATGGAGGATGGGAACAGTCAGTACGTCTCACTTGTGTTCTACATGAATCCAGGCACAGACCCCAAGAACCCAGATAAGGGCCCACAACTATCTGGCAAGCTGTGGACGGCCGATGGCCAAGCCCCGGATCAGCCAAACTTCTGGGGCCAGGTTGCTTCATCTGACAATCCCAACGCTGCTTCAACCTCTGCATCCAATGCTACTTTTTGGAAGATGCTGGCGGTCAACCAAGGGGTGGGAATTACTTCAATGGTCATTGGAAATGTCGTCAATAAGGCTATTGATGCTCTCATTAGATGGATGGCAAATCCAAATCAGGAGAATCAAAATGCTCTCGATCAGGCGAATGCGGATGTCAACCAGGCTGCGGCCAACAATGATGCTGTCGTTAGTCAAGCTGCTGGGGCAGATCAGGCAGGCGGCGGACAGGATGAACAACTAGAGCAGTTCGAGGAAGAGGCGATAGCCGGGGTCCAGAACGGCGGGCCCACGTTGTTTGTGACTACAATAGTTACGATCGTAGTGATAGTTTAAACAGGATGCCAGACGTGCAATTATAATTTCGGTACTCATGTCAACGTCAGATACAATCACTAAAGTAGCTTTGTATTTCTTGTTATGAAAGTCTTCCAACCTCGTTTTGAGTTTAGGATTACACCAAGTAGGCAAGCTAGACGAGTTTATAGGCAAAGATGAGTTTTGGCAGTGTCTGGTTATGCGTTTCTCAGCCCCGAGACTTCAAGCAGGTTATTGATGTTAAACATTAACCTGGAAGACTGCTCGTCCCCGGCCTCAAAGCCTGGCATCTCTTCGACCTCAGTCACACGTCCTGCAGTGTATCGAGAGAACAATTTCAAAAGTCATTCTTTTAGTCGGAGAATATCTTTACTTTAATAATGCCACCCAGTTGGCCTCCTGGCCAGCGTCGGAAGATGCCTCTACCTTTAATCTAGGCAATTCTCGGAAAAGTCAAATTTTAGTTCTAGTCGGAGAGTTAGAATAGGCAGAAGGTGCATTCCGGAAATGTTCGCGTCGCTGGGTTGGATACTGGATTTATTCATCCCATTGGAACGGGGTGGCAACCCGGTGAATTGTGTCAGTACTGTCCTCGCGAATGCACTTCCCAAACGACGTTGTCGACGCGCATGAGAAAGACCGTCTCAGAGGCCAAGTGACCGCAGAGCACGGCACCATTCACTTCATCTGACTAGTTCCCTACCGATAACTCCACACACGCACTCTCATTCAACGTCACTCCTTGGTCTCTCCACAAAGACTTCTCCCTCCTCAGGCGCTGCGTCACAATGTTCTCCTCATAACGGAATCCAAGGTCCGGGGCCCCACATAATCCAGGACCCCGTCATACGCATCTACTTCGTTAGGCGCCAGGAGAAAGTTGCGATCTGCGAGCTTGGCGAGCAGGGCAAAATATACCGTGTTATCGACGTTGCTAAGCGAGTCGCGAGTGTTGGGAATGTCTTGAACATCGCGCCAGCCATAGGCTGTCTGGTGACTTCCTCGAGGGTTCGGGGACCTCCAGTCGTAGACTAGTAAAGAGGTGAAACCATCAGTGAGAATGGCCTGCGGAAATGAGGGTTTCGGGTTGCTTTGCGATAGGACCCTTGAGAACAGTGCATGGCGAAGGGATTCAGGGGACAAAGTGTTGTTCGCCCCGGGCGAGGGATAACATGAGACTTGAAACGGTGACCTACGGCTGAAAGGCGGAAAATGGCAGAACTATAAAGCAGCGTGTGGTCAGTATACGTGGAGAGCTTGAAGTGGAGAGCTGGTACGGCCAACCTCATGAAGCATAACAACAGCGGTCATCGACCGAATAGCATCTATCGTCCCCCACTCCCGATTCCAGACACGAGCTCCTAAGTCTAATACTTCTGGAAGGTCTTTGAACGAATGCAGGTCGTGAGAGAGCTGTGTGTCGCAAATCTGCAGAAACATCGCTCAGCCCAAACTCAGGAGAGTACAAAGGCGAGGTGACTCGGGCACCACGGCGCCAGTTGTACACACCGTGACTGTGGCCCTAGTTGGTAGGCCAGGCATTGGAGACGTGGCGAATGGCAACCGGGTTAGTCTATAAGTCTGTGCATTCGTGGCTGCCTCTCTATCCCGTCCATTGCGTTGGCAGCCCTGCGTTTTTCCCATATAGATATTATTATCGAAATCGACCCACTCTTGGAATTGGGACTGAAAGGCGGAAGGTAGCCTTGGTCGGTCAATCTGTTTCACATACCAACCTGGAGAAGAGATGGTAGGATCTGGCCGAAGCTTCCACCTAGAAGTCCCGTCCAGTTCTTGAGGATCATTGTCGCAGTAATAGCGATAATTCGCCTCATTTCGATTGAAGGTTATCGTCATCGATGACATTGCTTCGAGGATCCCTATATTGCAGGTACTCCTATCAGTGTGAAGGTTAAAAGCTTGTCTTAAGAAGCTCTTACGTTCTGTTCTCTCAATAGCATCCCACTCGTTCACGGTCCTGTTGGTCTTGAAGATTCTTTGAAACACTGCTGCTTGGTAGGTGTCCGTTTCGTTACGCAATCTTCTTAATCCTCTGCGGGCCATGTCCCAGGCACCATTGAAACCCTGAATAAACCCATCCTTTCCTACCTTTGTGCACGATTCATGGAACCAGTATCTATACTGGCCAGAAACGGGTAAGATCAAGACCAGCACCGGCATGCTCACAAGATGCCTTAGCATCTCTCAATTTGGAAAAGGACTTGAGAGCTTATGAAGCATTGAACTTGCGCACAGAGTGCATGTTGGACAAAATTTAGGAGAAAGT
Organism: Pyrenula aspistea; assembly: GCA_021030945.1. Classification (NCBI taxonomy): domain Eukaryota; kingdom Fungi; phylum Ascomycota; class Eurotiomycetes; order Pyrenulales; family Pyrenulaceae; genus Pyrenula; species Pyrenula aspistea. The sequence goes on from JAGFML010000134.1 coordinate 49,589, forward strand.
AAGCAAGAGAAGATGGAGTGTTGCTACATGGATCACTTTTGAACTGAGGCAAGCGGTCGCACCATGCATCAAGATAACATTACTTGATACGTTTGGCGCTTGATGAATGTACTTGTCGTTCTTTAAGCCTCGTCATAATGGATGATAGAGGGATGTGGCCGACTCAACAATGGTGGATCTTCCACGGTTTCGTGAGCCATTCAGACCATCTTGTACAAAGACTCGACCAAGCGAGGGTTGTGTAACATGCTCAAGCCACTGCTGAAGTTTAAGGGGGCTTCGCTCAAACACGAAGCTTTGGCCGGAAGATTCTCTTTTCCATAATTGCTCCTTTATGGTCGGTAGGAGATGCAAGAACATCCGGCATTGCAAGCAAGACAATCCGAAGACATGGCTCGGCTTTCGTCGGTTGCGAAATTAATGGCACTGTGGCGTTTTCCCTTGCCGGCGCGCGCGCATCGTCCCCCACCAAAATTTGT
>JAGFML010000135.1:0-49880 GCA_021030945.1 Pyrenula aspistea
TCGCACACGGTACGCGCATGTAGCGAATACGAATAGCTAGCAATCAAGCTCTTTCCACACAGCTCGTGCCTCTTCCGGGACAGTTCCTCGCTTTTAAAGACGCACATTTTATCTCGTATAAAACGACGCACCTACATAAATTATTATAATAACGCACTTTATGATATATATTCAACCACGCACCTCGGGAGCTAACTAGAAACGGCTAGTGTCCTAAAAACCCCCCCGTGCTGTGCACAGGGGATATATCGGGACAACTTTAGCTAAAATATATATTGTTAATTAAATTAAGCTCTATTATTGCATCCGAAAAGACTATAATTATTATAAATATCAATAAAGTTATTAATTATTATATATTTTACCACCAAAATTTTAATGTTCCTCGCTTTTAACAACGCACTTATTCAGTTATTTATAATGACGTACTCACATGAAATTTTATAATAACGCACTCAATAATATATATCAAACCACGCACCTCGGGAGCTAACTAGAAACGTTTAGGGGGAACCCCCCCCCCCCGGGCGGGGCTTCCCACAGGACATAGGTAAGTTTCGAACGCAATAGAGACACAGCTAAATAGATGCTACTTGACCTTTATCAGCGGTATTTAAGCAGCGAGCAAGGGCAGTGGGACGATATCTCGGTTTCGGCTTCTCGGGTTCGGCTTTTTGATCATTTACGCTGTTTACACAATGGACACAAGTGGGATTCTGCCGCTGGTGTCGTCGATGTGAGCGCCAGCGTGATTCCGGAACTACTATGTCCATCAGTTGCTGTCGGGCCCCTGGAAAACGACACAACAGGTTATCGGCGATGTCAATTTCGATGAACTGTTTCCCAATAGCCACAATTTTTAGGGATCTCTAGACATCCTGCACAAGCCTGTCCGACTTTAGCATTTGAAGAGAATAATATACAGAACGAAGACTACACGTCCTCTCCAAGAATGAGGGATCGCAACACTTTGACGATCTAAGATTCTTTGAGCTTTTACAAACCACCGAAAACGGTGTCAATCTAGATTGATCGAGCATTGTGAGGCGTGCGACTTTTGGAGGAGCATCCAGGGGAATTGGAGGTAGTGCATGGATACTCGTAGACCGATTCAATGAGAGGATGTTTACTTACTGCTAGTTATGGCTAGGAACGTACAGCATTTTTCGCCCCCAGGCATGCTCCAAGGGGTTTTAGACTCGAGGGCCGAAACATGAGGCTAGGGAGAACCGCACTCCGCTAATAAACACCAAATCCTCTACAAGGCACGCAATCCTTGCACCGATGCACTGCCACTCAAGATGCGCCTAGCCCCTTCCACTCCTAATGGTGCAACGCTGGTGGAATCTCATTTTTATTTCTTATAAAGAGGCGACAGACATTCTTTTCAGGTCGATCCGACTTGTTGTGCCCTTTTGCATCACATGTCAGTGAAAACCTGCAATCAGTTTTAGCCCCTTTTCGCGCATCATAAGTCGAAATTTGTGTTTCTAGAACGCGTCCCTTTGGCATTGCGCGTTATTTGGCGTTACGAAATCATGATTTCCAAAAGCAATATTTTCGTCCTAAGCTATTGTACATTAGCATGTTCCCTTCAATTCGATGCATCTTCGACAGACTCCATCAAATCAGCCGCCTCGACCGTCGCTTCAAGCCTAGCCAGGTCCTACCAAAGCCCCGATAATGGCACAGGATTGCTTTCGGAGCCTTACTACTGGTGGGAGTCTGGAGCCATGTGGAATGGCTTCCTGGACTATTTTTACATGAGCGGCGACAGCGGCTTCAACGGCGTCGCAACGCAAGCCCTGCTCGCACAGATTGGCCCTAACCAGGACTACATGCCGCCCAATCAAACCAGGACAGAAGGAAACGATGATCAAGCGATCTGGGCGCTTGCCGCTCTGTCTGCCGCGGAGTATGGAATCCAGCTGCCGAGCGAAAACAGCGGAATCTCAAATTGGACCGATTTGGTCGCAAACGTATGGAACGATCAAGTTCAGCGTTGGGACGCGGATACTTGCAATGGTGGACTGCGGTGGCAAATCTTCACGTTCAACTCGGGCTATAACTACAAAAACTCTGCATCGAATGGGGCACTTTTCCAACTCTCCGCTCGTCTAGCCGCGCTCACAGGAAATTCGACGTACTCGGACATGGCTAACCGCGTGTGGGATTGGATGAGCGATGTCGGCCTCATGCTGACAGAAGGCGGCTCGACCTTCGTATACGACGGCACATTTACAGAAACACACTGCTCCGAGATCAACCATCTCCAGTGGACCATGAATGCAGGCTTGATGCTCCGTGGCGCCTCGGCAATGTGGTCTGTTGCCAACTCCGATCAGTGGAGAAACCGAACCACAGGTCTTCTCCACGCTAGTAATAAAATATTCTTCACCAACAGCAGCGTTGGAACACCGAACGTTATGTACGAAGTCGCTTGCTCAAGGAACGGGAAATGCAACGTTGATCAAAGGGCCTACCGGTATTACCTCGCTACAGCAATGGCAAGCGCTGCCGTGGCCCATCCGGAGCTTCAGGATGCCGTTTCACCTTTGCTTGCCTCAAGCGCCACAGGTGCAGCTGGACAATGCGAGAATAACGGTACCTGCGGCCAGGACTGGTCGTCGAACAGCTTCGACGGTGTCACCGGTGTCGGCGAGGATTTGTCAGCGCTGGCCGTGCTATCGGGCCATGGCATGGTCAGGGGAATCATGGATGGGCGTAGGGGTGGTACGAACACCACTGGTAGCGGGAGCAGCAATTCAACAAGCACGCAGTCAGGGGGTGGAGCTAGTTCGACAAGTGGAAGTGGCAATGCTGGATCTAGCCTGGGAGCTTTCCTGAATAGCGGGCTTCTGGCTGGTGTGCTGGCTGTCATAGCTGTCGTCGTGCTATGATCGAATTCGCGGCAGAATTCCCGTCTAGCTATGTTCGGAGCATTCGTAAATATAATATTGGAGCTCTCATTGAAATGTGAACCTGTGGAAAACACACAGTGCTCATCCTGTGGACATTCCATCCAGACTGGCGCCTGGGCTTCTTTGCTATTATGCATAACGACGACTAACTGAATTAGAAGGGACGAAACTGCCATGGGCCTGGCTGTAGCTTGCGCAAATATACCATGCCGAAATCTCTCCAAAATATACAGTAGCCAAGATAATATTTGACCTACGCTTGCATTGTTAAATGTAGTGAGAGTCGTGGCCCGGGTCCGGGTGAACGATTTGACGACATAGGTACGGTTCGTTAGGAATCTCATGCAGCTGAAGGACCATCATGGAGCCCGAAGACTCGAACAAAATGCGTCTACAAGCATGTGGGACAAATAGACAGATCTTAAGATATTCAAATCTAAGTAGATGGGATCGACTGGGAGTGTGTCCTCATGCGCGAATCAGCTTCATGCGGGCTTCGACCGAACGCACGGAAACCGACTCGGCCGATCTTGGATCGCATCTCAGTGTAGCCATTCCTTGAACCTACGACTTTAGATGAACCTCGAGGACACTCCCTATGGTGCGACATACGAGTGAAACATCTCTCTCACCCGACCGACCAGACAAGGCGTAAACCATGTGTTCGGGTCTTTGGCAAGTCTGCCTCGTACACGCCGTGCGCTTCTGAGCGGGTGGAAATTTCGAATTTGACATCACCCACCGTCGGATAGCCATCTGCGACAACCCAATACTTTGGTCGTTCTGGAGTGGTGGGACGCCACAATGATACTTTCCGCTATGTCATCTCCAAAGGACCGCCTTGACACAAATACAGAGAGAGTATGTCTGGCATGTTGGGCACCAGTGCAGTCAGCCAGAGCGAGGCTTGCGGTTCGTTGTAGGCCAAGATTATTGGTAGCTTGCCCAGCCTCACCTCCTGGCCGGCCAGAAATGGTCTAGATAGCGCTCCTCGCCTGTCTACATCTGGGTAGGTGAGACTTCATCGAAGACGCGATGATGTAGCAATATCGCTGCCTGGCTTTGGGTAGACTGATGTTAAAGCATGCTTGACGTAGTGTGCCGGTCTACGGTGAACATCTTCTACTTATCTCGTCCACCTTCCGGCAGCCCTTTGCACATTCGTCTCTATTTTCTGGAGCCAGCTACACCCTTCCCGGATTTCACCAAGGCACGACGAAATAATATCCTACTGGGCCGTTCTGGATACCCATCTGACCTGATATTGAATTCTCCGAACCGTCATCCGAGATTGGCATCACAAGGAGATCTCAACCTAAATCCGGGACTGGACAAGATAGTGATATCAGATGAATTGCCAAGCGACTTGACCGCTCCCTCCCAACTTCCACAGGCCACTCTCTAGGAAAGTTGTTATTTCTCCCCTGGATCCCTCTCGGTCTGCCGCAGTCCCACCTGCTTGTGGAATGATTGTGCCCTTGGCCGCTCGGTATCTCCAATAGGGGCTTGAGTCCCCGACTATCCCGGGACCGTCTTCATACACAGTGACAGCTTAGGCACTCAGAGCCACCGGGAACCTCGGAGTGTTTTTCTTGCTTTTGTACGCCCCAAAGCTTTGTCTCGCCAAATCTAAGGTTGACCGCCATGGACCAAAATTTCCTCTCCAGTATGGCGTTCTTACCCAGAATTCCTTCTGGTGATGACGAGCTTGATGTTGGCTCGTTGGATTTCCATTCCGACATAACGCAAGAAGCTTTTCGTCCGTCCCTGGGCATATCGGAAGGGTATAACCAGAACCCTTTCCTTACACCAGCCGTCGAAGCCCGAGACTGGAACTTCAGCCTAAGACCCGGAGCTAGAAGCCAGAGAACATCTTTGTATCCCTCCCAATCCGCTCTTGGACATGATTTATATGCTGCCTCGGATGCCAGACAAGGCCACCAGCCGGATTCCGCTGCCGCTCCCAATCGGCCACTCATATCCCCATCTCCGGACGATCATTTGTTCCTTTCTTTGAATTATCAAACCACACCCTCCAATGAAAGGATGCTCTTCAACCCGGATCCGTGGATGCCACCTTCGGAAAGTTCAAGGATGCCTGTCCCTGGCATGCAAGCATTGGTCTCTTCTTACCCTGATCAGGGGTATTTGACGCCATATCGTACACGAGATCACCAGACTGACAATTTCGGAGAGCCAGTATCCAGTACATGCAATGTCAACAGTTCACGCCAACCTGGTCGAGTGGAACGAGACCAAAACATGGACAATGTTCCAACTAGTGATTGCTATCCTCGTCCCACTGAGAATCCTTCCCCTCCCCGCTATGGCACTTCCTTTCTCCGCTCTTCGAAGCTCATCTCTAATGACGCTTCTCTTGAAATTCAAGATTACTCAGGTAACGCAGCTTCCGCGTCCGCTGATACCAAAGCCTCTAGATATCTTGTGTGGAATGCCAAGACTGGGCAGGAGATTGAAGAGACCGAGAAGAAAAGACGAGCGAATCCGGAGGAACGGGCCGAGACTCAGCTTATGAGATCTCTGGGGGCTTGCGCTAGTTGCCGCAAGGCCAAAAGCAAGGCAAGCCATCACCTGGTCTTCAAGTGACCGGATCACTAAGTTTGGGCCAGTGCGACCCGGACCACCGCATCTCCGAAAGCCAGGCTAGCAATCAGCACGTATATCAGAATCTGAATTCAACAATCTCCGACATCGAACGGGAGTCACCGCACGATAATCAACGTATGTCTGATGGAGGGACGACGCTCTCAACGAGCGCCTTAGTGCAAACCACAACTGCTCCGAGCGTGCTCAACGACGTGCTCGGAGATTACAGTAGCAAAGACGCCCCAATCTTGAAATTTCAAGATGACCTACATGGTCTCTCCTTGCCAGCATCACCACAAGAATGGCTAACCTCATTGCAAGAGGGTGACTTGCGTACTTCTTGGATAGCCGTTAAAGAGAACGATGGGATTTGTGCCAATACATCGAATGACAACGGCGTGAATGAACTCCTGTCGATCTGCTTGATCAATAGTGAAATTGGATCTTGCAAGCCAGAAGGCACTTGGTCCAAGTCCACGCTATCATTGGCAGACGCGGCACCATATTATTCATCACGAAGCAGGCCAGCATCACCGAGATCCTTTGATAGCGCTCAAGTCGGTGCGCAGTTCAGGTATGCCTATAAATCCAGCCCCCGAAGATTCTGGGCTGGGTGTAAGCTGACATGTGCCTAAGGCAGGACAACAATCCGTGCTTCATGACTTTTGAGGAGAGCTGTAGAGCACTCATGCTCCTGACCAACCCATCGATTGTGGAAAGGGACTTGGGCCTTCCCACCAACACCGAGGCAAATTCTTCCAGCTTGGGTTATCTTGCGATCAAGGAGCCCGTCCATCTCTCTGACATCGTGCTGAGACAGGGTATCGTGTAGCTGGTCATTTATTCTCTTTGGTGCCGGTTGTATTGTTTGAGTTAGGCAATTACGAGCCCCTAGAACTTTGTTCCCATATCCCAGTTGGTAAATGCGTACGGTTTCTCTTCTTGGCTAGATAGGGCAAGTTCGAGTTATGGTTCTGAGATTGTGGTTCAGTCATGGGCTGTGTGATATAGGTGACAAGCGCATTCGGCTTGAGCCATAGCAGGTAGATTGATATTCTGTGAGAGTTCCAGGGACTTCCAAATTGTATGGAGGGCTGGGCTCGTTCAGAGAGTGGCAACTGCTTCAACAGCACCGGCACCTCTGAAAGCGGCTTTGTTAGTGATGACCACCTCGACAGGGTATCTCCACTCCATGAACCTTTTCCAACCTAGAGTATTGTGAGCAATTCTATGTTGACTCAAAATAGGAGATTTCATACCCCAGTATGCGAATTTTCTTCCTACCATCTTCCCTATCAAAGGCACGACCACCATGTTAAGAAGCAGTTCAAGTTGTTGAATGCTTTCTCTCCACTCCCGTTCTGCATCTGACTCCTCTACGTCACTGCCGCTGATAGTAACATCGGTGTCCGAGTCAGATTGAGAAGAGGGTAGCGAGTCAACCTCGTCGCTAGAGTTGCCTCCATTGGTGGCCGGCATCATGAAGCTAGAATCCGTGGACATGATGGGATAAGCTCGTAAGTAGACGCTTTCAAGTACAAGGAAAACAGCGTAAGAATGCCCGCTTGTAGCTCCACGGGAGAGTATTCGGGAAATTGATTGTATGTTAGAGCAAAGGCAGTGGAACTGCTGCTCGGAAAACCTGCCTGCTGATGAAGCTTCGGGAAACCTTCTCTGATCGCATCCGCCTTTATGACTAACTCACTCGATCAAAAAACAGAACGCAGTTCCAGGTGCATTTACTTGCGAAACAACATCAGTGCATCTCAAAGTCGGCCAAAATGACGGACACGGAACGCAAACAGCGTAAATCCGTCGCATTTAGCGAAGGCGCAACCATCGTGAACGAGAACGGGGAGATAGAGGAAGCTAATACAATGGAGGATAAGTCCACGGCCGACAGTCACTCAGCCAGTATGTTAGACCATTTCCCGTGTTTGAATGTGGATGTTGAACAATCTCTAATATCTATCTAGCCGCTCCAGACAAAGATGTTGAAACAATGACAGATATGTTTGCCGGGCTCAACAAGAAGAAAAAGAAGTCGTCTAAAAAGCCAGCGGCCGACGACGAAGTTGCGCCCAACACCGCACCTCCTGACGGCGAGACCGCCACCTTTGATGCAACGACGATGAAAAAGAAAAAGAAGAAGTCGAAGCCGAAAGCAGCAGACGCCGGCGATTTTGATGCAAAGCTGGCTGAAGCTGGTCTGGGCGAGGGCGACGACACTGGAGGGACAAATGGAGAGGTGGTTGCGCAAGAAGGAGACATGGAGAAGGGCACTGGAATCTGGGCACATGAAGCTTCGACACCGATCTCATACAACCTTCTGTTAACCCGCTTCTTCTCCCTCGTCAACCAATACAACCCTGACATACTTTCGTCTGGCTCGAAATCCTACAAGATTCCTCCACCCCAGTGTCTGCGGGAAGGCAACAAAAAGACAATCTTTGCAAACATTGCCGAAATCTGCAAGCGCATGAAGCGAAGCGACGAGCACGTGACACAGTTCCTCTTTGCCGAATTGGGCACTAGTGGCAGTGTAGATGGAAACAGGAGATTAGTTATCAAAGGTCGATTCCAACAAAAGCAGATCGAAAACGTCTTGAGACGGTATATCGGTATGTATCTCCCATGCCTATGGCTGTGCCTCGCTGATACTGGCTGTAGTGGAATACGTGACCTGCAAAACATGTCGCTCTCCGGATACCGACCTACAGAAAGGTGAAAACCGCTTATATTTCGTCACATGTCACAGCTGCCAAAGTCGGCGCAGTGTCACTGCGATCAAGTCGGGCTTCACAGCACAGGTCGGCAAGAGGAAACGTCTCGGTTAGATTGCAATAAAATGATCGTCACAGTCAAGATGGGCTTGATATACATCGGGCTGCTTTCAGCACATGAGAGGGTCTCTTACTTGCGTATGTGATGAGTTTTTCACAAGGCGGAGGCAGGACGGAAATGGCGCTAAACGTGTGCAAGACTGCGCTCATGCAAGAGAGGAATTTTGAACCCACAACATACGAGAAATCCCTTTGGGCCGTAGGCTTCCAAGTCCAGGGCAACACGCATTATGTACTACAGCAATGATTGCTATGTAGACATGACATGAGCTCTAGTTCAAGTGTATCATTGCCGCGAAGTCTTGTCCTGCCCCACATGATAGACCTGCAGATTTCTGAGCCCCTCTCCAGGTCTCTATCTCTTGCGCTCAAGGATCAATATTCTAATCTTGCAGCTTCTTAGCATGTAAGATTTTGGGGGAATGTGGTTGGGACGAGCAATCAATTTTGTTTACAAACATTACAAAGTCCAGAGTCAAACGTTAGAGATTTCTTTCTGTGTGACAGGTGCGTGCTCTGTGACTACATAGTCTTGAAAGAAACCGGCTCTTTTGCAAATTATGTCTTCATGAACTTTTCGGGTTTTGACAGCGCCATTGAAGCTTTGCAGGCCAGGTTTCTCGCCATGCTCGATCCAACACTGTAATAATTGATGATGTTTGTTGGGTAGAGGCTATGAGCGTTAACATCTTTTGGCTGGAGATGATGAAGAATGCGTTGGAATCATTCACTACGATTAAGATGTAGGCGGGTGAAATTCATGAGATACGCCGTTCAAAACAGGTGAAAAATACTTCATGCAGGATGACTGTGGGTGTGGAAGAGATCTTTGGTTTGGGAACTTCAATCAAACTTTCCCAGTCCAATTGTCTGACAAAGCATTGTTTCCGCGGACTACTGTGTACGCCAACCACTGTATGCTAAGGATGCCGTTGTCAACGCTATACTTCTTCAACGACATGGCTCGGCTAATTCGTTTGGCCACCATGCGGTCCCAACCAGGCTGTGAAGGCTCCCGGATTTCTCGTTTGCATATAGACTGTGCCTGGCCCAGTGAATTTGCATACCAGACCTTCTCCACTACTTATACCTGATATAATGCCTCCTGATGCGACACGTTCTAAGGAAACCATAGAGTTAGCATAATCCATGTGCAGAATCTGGGCAAGAGACAGTACCTAGAACGTATTTGCAATTCCAAGCCACCAGGTGGCCGTTGTCAATGATGTATCTTTCACCCTCAACCAACTGCGACGGTGTATGGTTCAGTAGAGGCTTTACCAGTTTTGAGTTTGGGACTTACATCTTTCTTGACGATGGCGCCGAAGCTACCCATCCAGATGATACCATTACCCGCCATTTTGTAGACGAACAATCCTTCTCCGCTGAACATAGCCTTGCTAAAACTTTGATTCTTGTACTCCTTTTGAATCCCTTGGGTACAGGCAATGAATGCGTCTCTCCCCACATTCCATTCCTCACGTCCGTTCAGCCTCAATAAGGTCACATCTCCTAGATAATTTGGAGCAAACAGAACTTCTCCAGGGCCAATGTAGGTGCTCGTTGACATCTCGCCCCCAACAAGCAGCTTCTTCATGGAGAATTTGACCGCGCCTTTGAGCGTAACCGTTGGAGACATGGCAATCATAACTCCTGGCTTCGCCGTGATCGGACATCCCATAGCAAGTTGAAGTGTGAGGATCGTATTTGTGTCGCGATGAGAAATGCGATACGAGCCGCCGTTGAATGTTCCAATATCGTCCTGCGTGGTAGCGCCCGCTCCGGTGAATTGTCCGGGAGCAGGTGCGCCTGGCAAGGAGGGAGACATCATGGGCTGGTCCACCTGCATTCGTGGAGACATGAGTGGCTTCTCGATTTGTGACGACGTCAAAGGAGGAGATTTGAGGGCTTGTGATTGAGGTTGTGTTATTGGCGGAGATTTTAGAGCGTTCGGTGTAGGGTATAAGGCTTTTTGATCGAGATTTAGCGGAGCAGGTGTGTGGTCACGGCTCATACTGTGTTGGGGAGCATAATTAGGAGGGGGCGGGAAAGAGCTTTGAGGTCCTGGCGAAGGCTGTGGAGGTGGCGCGAAGTTACTGAGTCCTGGAGAGGGCTGAGGCGGAGGAGGAGGGAATGCTGAGACTCCAGTCAGCTCGTCTAGCACGATCGCTGAGGAGGAGTTGAAGGCAGAGCGACTCACACTGTTGATGACTTGGCTTGTCTGGCGGGGCTAAGAAAGGGTAAGCTCCATTTCAGCAGACTTCCGAATCGTTCACACTCACGTGGATAGTAGCCACTGTGTGGAGGTGGACTTCCAGGAGGTGGGTAGGACATGGTAAGGAATCTTGACGGCCAAGTTGAACGACGACTGCTAGCTATCCCAAGTTTTCCAAATGGTTGGGGGAAGTTGTCGTTAAGACGAGCAATGCTTCCCGGCAATCTTCAGCCAGCAGGAGAATCAGAAGATAACGCGGAGACACATTTACACTTCCGAGGGGTTTTGCGGTGGAATTGAGTGTACGTAACTCTCGATCACCTAAGTCAGAGCCGTAAGTTTCCGAGCCTTGGCTTAAGCATCGAGGAGTGGAGAGAGGAGCAGCGACCAAGAGGGTGAGATGCGGTTGCGAGCCTTGGGAGTGTTTTATAAAAAGAGCTGATATTCACGCGGAACGGCGGCCACACGTGAAACTCGTCCATCTCGGCGGCTTGGGGATCGCTTGATTGGAGAGGGAGGGGTATGTATTTTTAGCCCCTGGTGTAACACCTGGACCGCTGATGGCAGAGATAGGTCTGATGGGGAGAGTGGGGAGCCTTTGCGTGAAAAGGTCTCTCGGCGCTTAGCGGGGGGCGGACCGGGCTGAGGCTTTCTCCGCACCGTGCCGTGCGTGCACACAATTTAGCTCCTTATCATGTGACTCAGGGGCAACGGGACCGGCTCGCTAAGAGCTTTTTTCGGAACTTCCAGATAAAACACAGACTACAGAGAGAAGAACATTGATGTAGGAGCAATGGATCTTGTAACTGGAATGATCACTATGGTCGCTTCGTATCAGAGCCCTTTTACTTCTCTCCTTTCGCCCTCGTCCTCCGCTTCGTCATCCCAATTCTCAGCTACATTCACTATCTGTTCCTCCCTGAGCTTCCTCAGCCTTTCTTCCTCCTGCTTCTTCTTCCTGGCTTCTGCGAGCTTGCTGCCTAGCACCGTATATATTGGTCGCTGACCGACTGGGTCCTTTGTCGGTGGTGCTTTGGTTGAAGCAGCTTTCCGGCTCGCAATTTGTGACCAACCGGACCCAAATCCAGAATTCGTGTTTGGAGACGGCTCAACAAAGACGACTGTCGGCGCATCATTCGCCAAGGGTATTTTGAACGAGCATAGGGAGCAAGATAGCACCAATTGTTCTCGCATTATGCTTGAAATGACCTGTGGTTTGGTCCTGATCAAGAGCTTCTCCATGTCCTCGGCAGATTCATGATGATGGCTTTTATCCGGAATTAAAGCGACTGCATCCCGGTCTGTCATAAAATAGATGTCAAAGAACATAGCTGGAAGGGTGTTTGTGAGATTTGCCTTCACCTCCTCGACTGTCAACGCAAACTTCGGTCGATCTAACAACAACCCATTGTAGGCCGGATGCGCATTGTCTGCGGCTGATTTAGAAGGTTTCGAGCTCTCAATCTGAGGTGTTGAAATTTGGGTCGCGACTTTTCGAATTCTGGCTGCTTGCGCCAGTGATTTCATTGGAGCAGCCACAAACTTCGGTGTTTTGAAAACGAGAATATGTCGATGAGGCTCAGGGTCAAGACTTTCACAGTCAAACCCAAAATCTTCACACAGGCTATGTATAAATGCTCGTTGTTGAGCTTTCATAGGACCAAATCGGTATCTCTTTTCGCTGTCATCCGCTGCAAAAATTCGAAGCACGTCTTCTTGTTTATGCGTCCACTTGAGATCCAGTGTGGCGTAAGCCTGGAGTGTTGTGTTCGAATAGGGCACATGGTCATCTGTATGTTCGTCAGGAATCTCTAAAGCAACCCTCAATTGACGATTGCGTTCCAGGCACGCACATTCGTCATCACATTTCGGTCTAGAATATACTGGCGTCTGCGACCCTGACCAGACATTGCAGCGAACATCTTCCTTGCGGCGTTGGCATTCACAGGTAACCATAATTCTAAAGGGGCAGGGTTTGTCCTCTCTGCATGCTGAAGGAGCATGGCAAATCTTTTCACAAGGATGTCCACATAGCTTCTTTGGCTTTCCACACACCTGCTGACAGGCTGGTCCAGCGTCTTCACAATCTCCGGGCCGATGGCACAGCTTCTGGCAAGTGTGAGATCCACACCTGAGACGCTTCTCGCATGTCAACCCGCAAGAGATTTCAGACCGCCAACAAGGAACATTTTTGAGAGTTCTTTTACCACACAGGCAGGCTTTCTCGGTCAGATAAGGACACGGAGGACATGACTCATCATCTGGATGACAGGTATGCGAGACTTGAGCGTGACCGCAGAGCGTAGGGCGAGGACAGGGACGGAGACACGAAGGCGGCTTGGAGCCGCATGGAAGCGGAGCTTGGAGAACAGTACGGCCGCAGGCACAAGAGATGTCTTCGAAAATTGCTTCTTTACAGCTCCCGCAAGGCCCTTTATGGCAGAGCTCGGGACAAGTATGGTTGCCACATTTCAGTGGTCGGCCACAAACTCGCGTGCATATGTGCTCCGGCTCGATGTCCTCGTCAACTGCTCGAATTGAAGCGCCTAAGGGCTTCAACTTCCGCTTGGTAGCCTGGCGGTCTGCGGCTTTTCTCTCGCCGGTACAACACCGTTCTCCACATTCGTGACGCCCACAATTCATGTTTGATTTGCAGATACGCATACAATGAGGTGGCTCGTCAGCTCCTTGGTGACAAATGGTCTGGAACGTGTTTCTTCCGCATCGGCAGTGAATAGAGACGGTACGGAGGCAAGGCATGCAGGGCCCAGAATGGCAAACTTGTTGGCAGGCATGTCCACATGGCAGCATTTTGCCGCATGCCTTTTGGCAATTCGGAATAGTGTCTGTACATGATTCGCGCTCAGACTCTGCGATGTCTTCCAGGCGGGTCTTTCCGCAAGGGCAGTGAGTAACCATAACCGGGGACCGAGGGCAATGGCCGGGTTGCTCTTTTTGAGTATGGCAAATGTTTTCACAATAATGAAGTCCACAGTCGAAAGGTCTCCCACATATTTGGTGACAACTAAATTCGCCTATCCAGTCCTCACTTTGTTTCTGTTCTTCCCTCTCTTCGCAGTGGATTTTTTTTTCAACTCTACCGCAATAACAACGGGCATCCAATTCAACGATACACGCGCCGCAAAGGCCCTCGTGGCAAGGTTGTTGACAGTTATGCTCCCCACAAGGCATCAGATCGCCACATACTTGCCCGCAACTCCAGCCAGAACCGTAATTGGTATTAACGCATTTCTTGGACTGTGTTTCTTTGGCGCAGAAGCAATTTTGTGCTGGACCCATATGTGGACAGGGTGGACATGGCCCGGCATGGCATAGCAATTCGCATGGATGTGGGCAAGCCTTTGGGAACGATCTTTCTCTCCCACAAGATTGCCCGCAAGAATGTGGAGGTAGCCCGGTTACGCTTTGAGGCTCTGTTTCCTTTTCACACCAACAGGTGTAAGCAGACGGTTGGTCGTCTTTCGGTAGGTTGCAACCAGGGCATCTCCACTGTTTCGATGTATGTACTTCTCCATCTTGAGCGTCCTGCTGCCGTGCAACCGCCGAGCCTTCATTCTTTGACCATCTTCGAACACAGCTTAAATGAAAGACCGTCCAGCATGTATGGCAAGTCCAGATCTTTGAATTTCTTCCGAGGCCATTTGTGCAGATGGCACATTCATAGGCGCCTCTAGCTATGTCCTCTTGAATTCGTGTTGCAATATCGGGTGCTGTGGACCTCTGTATAGAGGTTCTTCTCTGTTGTCTCACAGGAGAAGGCTTGGAAGTTTCTTGAGGAGGAGGTGCCCGTGTCGGGGTTCCAGGCTGATTCTTTGTGGGATGGTGGAGGGCATCCTGCTCTCGAGTGCTAGCAATAGCTTGTCGAGGAACGAATTCCGCAGCATCGGCATGTAGTTGTGTGAGCTGACCACCAAATTGTCTCCGTCCAGCAACTCTTCTCGGAGTATCTGCATGCCCTTGGCCTGGTTGTGGCGGGCGCTGTCTTGGGCCGCCGCGGCCGCGCCTTCTCCCTCTCGACGAATGATTGGCAGAGGTGGGATGTGCGAGAATGACATCTGAATTAGTTAGATCCGTCGTTGTCGGTGTAGCCATAGCGAAAATGTGAGCTGTACTGGTTCTTGGGTTGCCACTTGGTAGAGGGATAATGAAGTGGGGGTCGAGTAGCTATTGACGCCGGTGAAGAACAAGTACTGGTACAGGAAGGGCGCAAAGAAAATGAAGCTCTAAAAATACGGCTTCCCGAACAATTGTAAGTTAAATCAACGCAGAGCCTAGGTATCTCACCTTTTTGCGAGAGGGTCGAGGCCATGCATCCAGAGTCAAACCCGAGCGCACTTTATTCGCCATGTAAGAGCCGGGATAGCTAGGCTGGGAAAGTGTAGCGATGACCCTGAGTCATAAAATTCCCCTCGTACGCATACTTCGCCATCTTGGATTACTCCTAGAATCTACGACCACACGATGCTTGCAATTCTAGTGTGCGAATAAAGCGTGGCTGCGCAAATGAATCATAGAAGTACTCTAGACATGCCCAAATTTCACTCACACATACGACATCCTATCCTGACGTGATGGTTTTCATCGAGCTCGCCCAAGGACTCCGCAACGCCACGGCCAGAACGAGCGGCCTCTTCATCAGCTCTAAGTGATCGTGTACTGATAAGTCTGCGGTAAGGGTATCGTCGACCGCCTCCCCGAATATGAAAATATGCTTGGCTACTACCTCGATGCCACCCCTACCAAAGCTTGAGCGACTGTTGTGACGTTGTGATCGTCTCTGAACCACTAAGAAAATAACGACTCTATCATGTACCGACATAACATCGCCTCTGAAAATGCCCGAAGTGTTCTTACTGAAATCGAAACCTGATTCGTAGCAATAAGGAGATACTGCGATGTTCTCGAGTCGCCGCGCAGCGCGAATAGAGAAATCACACTCGTTTCAAGGCGGAGTTGGGGTTTGAGCCGCTTGAGGTCCGCGCTCCGATGAGCCTTTCATGTACACACCTTCAGACCACTCTTGACTCCTTGCGAGCCGCTGCGCCTGCTGATGCTGAATCTGCTGCTGTACGAGAACTTCTCGGGCGTAAAATTCTACAAGCATTGTTCCGTATGCCTCAAGCTCCTCAACAGGAATGGCTAGACGGAAACTGTTCAAATCTAGGAATTGAACTTCGAGATGATTCAATTCGTTCAACGGGAGGCCGCCGACCTAGCGGTAGAGTTAGAATATTCTCCCTAAGAGAATGCGGGAGTCCCACCTTTGCATATCTTGAGTTTGTGTAGAACACATCGGAAAAGAACTTACTGGCGCAAGTTACGCCAGCTATTACCAACCGATGGATATTATAACTATCGACAACAAAAAATTGAGCCAAGTTAGCGGCATCATCGGAGGCGCTTCGGTCAGAAGGAGACGGTCCTGCAGCAGACGGCATACGGTCAGACGGACGTAGTGGCTCAGATGGTGGAGTGGATGTCATATTCTGCTGTGATCGAGCGGCGGTTCGATCGTCAACAAGCATCGGTGAAGGAGAACTTCTGGGCGGTTGCGATATAGATTGCTCTTGCATGCTCTCAAGAAAGGGCCGATTGACCGTCTCCGTCATACGATCAAAATACACCAGTAAGCTGAGGAAGACTTCATATGTAGTTGGACAGTATTTGTGGATGCGGCTTAGATAGCTGAGGATGGTAATACTAGGAACGTTTTTCCCGTGGAAGGCTAGCACGCTCTGGGTATGCTTACCCAAAGGCGTAGACTCCTCGGTGGGGGGCATACGCCGATGTAGGTGCTCATGCTGCTGATCGTTGGTTGTTGTGATTTTAGTTAATAACCCGGCTACCATCTCAATGATATCGCTCACTGGCATGGCACTAATTTCATATTGTCGACTAATATCTTGGAGGCTACGAGTCGAGCCTCTCTGCCCGGTCCGTGGAGCGCCAAGGAATTCTTCGCTTGCAAAGCTTTGGATATGTGTGAGGTCTCGAACCTTGATCCGGCTCGGTGAGGTAGCCGCTGATTCGCCAAGAGACCTTGTCGATCTGAATGTTGGCTGGAGCCTTGGGGAAGATGGAGAGGAGGCAAGCCCACGCGGATTGCTGTTTAAAGGGAAACCAGACTGATCATATTGTAGTGCACGATGACCAGGTCTTTCAGAATCCGTTTCTTGCACCTCGCTCCTTTGCTCCGGCGGTTCTTGAATGATTGGTCGAGACGACGATACGGGTGTAGTCGTGTCGGCTGAAGGGGCAGCAGATTCGGAAGGGGGTGGCTGCGTGGGTGAGGCAGACTGGGTGGAGCTGTCTGAAGAAGCTGGCGAAGCGTCTCGTTGTGGTGCGCTAGGTCGGATGGAGGAGTTGGATCGTGGTGTCCGCTGGACATGACCATCACCAAACATGTTGGAGTGATTGTGGTGGCCAATGTCGGTGACGACTGGACTGATCACTACCGAAGCCATGCCAGCCTACGTTCCGCCGCCTTGGATCAATTGCCTTTTGAAATGTGTGTCAGTGGCAGCCGGCTGCAGGATTGCAAAATCAAATCGATTGCAAAGAACGGTGAGATGTGTGGAAGGGATCGGCGCGGGCGCCAGACGATCTCTCGGGTTGGCGTCTCATACAAATGCTGGATTATTGGCACATTAAGTAAGGTAGCAAGGCTGACGATGAGAAGCTGTAGGAGTCGGTCTAAGGTAGGTAGGAAATGGGGAGCTTGCAGCCTCTGGCGAACACTGCAAAGGTAGAGGGAGGGCGTTGGTGGGGTGGAGAAGGCTGTGGGAAAAGCTACCTTACGGAACTGATAGCGAGAATCTCCGGAGCCAGAGGAAAGCACCACTCACCACATCATCGGAGCGTTAACAGCTCATTGAGCCCGGGGATTCAAGATTCGAGTCGTCGACTGCGAAGGTGTTTTGACGCGACCAAAAGGAGCGGCAGAGGAACGGGCACAGATTAGCTGGAGCAAAAGGGGAAAAGGGCTGGTGTTGAGGTTGGATGCGCCAAATTAATCACAGGTGGCTTGAGGCTGCCGGCATCCCTGGTCACAATCATCGCCTAACCCTACGTCACCCCGCCTGGGGGCAGCGTGGTACAAGTCACCAAGTGCCCTTTTCACTCGCAGGAAGCGATAAGGTACATCAGATCGGCTATTGATCTTCTCGAACACGGTCGGTATTTGCGAGAATGCTGTTTTAGCTTCATCGAATCTACGTATATCTGGGTCTTGCTGGGAGTTCAACGTAGACTGTCCCACTGCATGTGAAGGTGATGTTTCCAAAGCCCAATATTGCTGCTGCGGCAGCTTGCTCAAGGTGAGGTGATCCATGCTCTTAGGCCGTGTGCTGTGCAGAATTGCGGACAATGTTCCACTTCCCAAC
This sequence comes from Pyrenula aspistea, assembly GCA_021030945.1. Classification (NCBI taxonomy): domain Eukaryota; kingdom Fungi; phylum Ascomycota; class Eurotiomycetes; order Pyrenulales; family Pyrenulaceae; genus Pyrenula; species Pyrenula aspistea. The sequence goes on from JAGFML010000135.1 coordinate 17,990, forward strand.
AGTCACCGGAGAGAACGGTTCTCGTGTGGAAACAGCGCAGCCCTTTGGATTTCAAGAATGCCCTGGCAGTCGATACTGGTGTGGAATCTCCCAAAGCACCTGCTACGCCCATATATGGCCTGGCAATGCTCAATGAAAAGAATTATCTCAACTCGTCCCCGGCCCTCGATAGTCCTGATCAGGGAGATATAGGTGCCTGCTGGCTCCACGCGCCGTTAATACAACCATTCTGATCACTCCCCCAGAGCTACCATCCCATTTGATCGCTTCGCGTAGGGCTCCTTTCACGAATCCAATTCCTTCCTCTTCAGTCATACCCTCCCTCCAGTTGGCGTCGCAATATCCGTAAATATAAGTTGAGCCCGAACCGCCGATTGCGTACGCTTGCTTGTGCAACGAGCCCCCGAGAGGTATCGAGTAAACCTGCCCTCCATCTTTCTTGTCGTAGCCTGCAATGATCATCCCGGCGCTCAATTGGTCCTTATTATCGTAACATAGCTCTTGGAACAACGCGGCGGCGGTTTGAGTGGTGGGTGGCTCGTTGTTCATAATCCCATATAGGCCCAGGTGATATTGGACGATGTCTGCTACGGCTTGAGTATCTGCCGCCGAGCCTGACCGACAGCACCATATCGTATCGTGTACTTGTGTGAGTTTGTCTGTGACCCGATTCGCGATATAGGCGCCGGTGGTTGTTCGACTGTCGGCTCCGAGAATCACGCCATCTTTGAAGTTGATGGCCATGCTGTACACACATCAGTACGTGGAAGTTTCTAGGAGGCGCAATCCCCTACATTGAAGTTCCAAGACTTTCAAAACCTTGTCAGCACGACCGATCATGACTCCGGGAAGGAGGAACATACTTCACTTCTCCCTTCTTCAGATGACTCATGTCAACATGGATGCCATCTAGTGAGCTAGTAAGTAGAAGCGAAGGCCACGTTCCGACAGACCGGCCAACCTTCTCCTAGCATGCCTGTACCAGGCCCCATTGTCACCTCAGCTGCTTCAAGCAAGATCGGACGAGGTAGTTGTTCGGACAGGTCAGAGAACCGGGAGTATAGAAGCGAAATACGATGTTCGGATCGTTCAAGTAGACGCTTCAGCAGAAGGAGTAGAAGATATGAGAATTGCTAAATGTTCAGGTGAGGCAGACATGCGAACGCGTTGCTGAAAACCTCAGAGCTTCGGCAAAGATGCTTGGCGCCGGCCCTCTAGATGGTCCAAGCTCCTACTGCTTTCTCCCCGCGGTCGTCCTCAGCTCGAAGGCATCAACATTCATATGGGTTGTAGTTACTCGGACATCCATATTTCACGAGACACCCCAAACCTTGGTCTCTTCGTAACACTCGTCATGGCTTTACTCTTAACTTTAGGCCTTCTCCGATAGCCCTCCACTCAACCTCAACCTCTACGCGATGGCCCAAACCGCCGCGAACATAGCCTCTTGGCTACGTCTTCCTGTCCTTGCCTCCTCGGGCCTGGCCATCGTCGCCAGCTCGCTCCTGTACTTTAAACAGAACGAGATAATATACCCTCGCAATCTTCCCCCTGGCTCACGAAGCGAAGTTCCTACTCCTAGCCAGTTTGGAATCACCAATTGTGTTTCTCACAAGATACCTACGCCTGACGGCGAAACACTACATGCCTACTTCCTCTCCGCTCCTAAATCGCCGAACACTCTCCCAGTAACAATTTTGACATTTCACGGCAATGCCGGCAACATTGGTCATCGATTGCCCATCGGCAAGGTCCTCCAAGAATCCTTACATTGCAACGTTCTCATGCTCGAATACCGTGGCTATGGTCACAGTACAGGGTCTCCGGACGAGAACGGTCTCATGATCGATGCTTTGACAGGCCTCAATTGGGTCCGGGACCACGTGAAAGACACAAAGATTGTCATATATGGTCAATCTCTTGGTGGAGCTGTCGGCATTCGTCTTGTAAAAGATAACGCTGCCAGTGGAGATATAGCCGCCTTGATCCTCGAAAACACGTTCACAAGCATTAAGAAAATGATACCTGCAGCCTTTCCCCCGGCACGATATCTTGCAAGGCTTTGCCATCAATACTGGCCAAGTGAGGAAATGCTTCCGCATCTCACAGACACCCCGATTCTGTTTCTCTCTGGACTGAAGGACGAAATTGTCCCACCAGTTCAGATGCGGGAATTGTACCGCCTTTGTAAAGCGAAGACCAAAATATGGAAGAGCTTGCCGGAAGGGCATCATAATGACACTGTCGCCGAAGAGGGCTACTTTGATACTATTTGGAAATTTCTTACTGAGGAGGTGGCTGGGAAAGGCTTCTCAGAGAAAGGAAAGGGCGCTATTGACTGGGATGACGACGACTGAATAAAGGTCCCTGTCTTTATTATCGCTATCTACTTCGCGGAACAGACCAATCGGACTGGGTTGGACTATGGCTAGGATCACAATCGAGATTGCGGACGAGACATCTGACTTTAAATCTAAACGGGCAGCGGATACCCTTCAGCGTTGCATGGCGTACTGGCGAATGAGAAGCATGGTATTAGAGTTAGGGACGGTGGTGTGCACTATGTTCACAATGTCTAATAGGTATACTCGAGATTCATACATGCGTCCCAGCAGCTTCCGTGGGAAGTCAGGGATTCCCGGGCTGCTGGTCGCCTCTAATGCCAAACCCTGACCCAGTCTGATCGAGATACCAAGCCAACGAGTGGTGATTTCTGTCTCTAGTTCCACATCGCGGAGAACTTAGCCTATTTTTTCGGCCTCCTCCATCAATGCCTCTACCTGAAAGCCGTCTTCCCCACCCTTTCCCTCGCTGAAGCTTTTGAGTAGCTTGCCCTTCTTCTCTCCACCTTGTACTCCAAAGTCATAAAATCTTTGTAGGCACATGACCAGCCAACGTCCTTCCTCGACGCTGACACCGCGGTCAGGAACAACTTGTCCTCGGAGCAAGACTATACCGTGTGAGTCCGCCAAGTCAAGATGGTGTGTAAGTGTAGTGTGTGGCTGCGCATAAGCGCCATGCAGCTTGTATGACGCTAAGTGTGTGAAGAGGACGGTCGATGTATGGGTATTGAGAGTAGACGGTGAGGCAGGTGGGTGGAAGGCCCATTGAAGAAAGTGGATGTCTGCAGCCGTGTTGGTGGCCTGGGAATCCGGAGGTTGGTCATCGATCTGTCGCGGGAGAGGCAAGATGAATTGGGGGTGTTGCTGAGCTGTCTCAAAAATTCTATTGTAGGTGGCAAGAGGAATCGTTGCGCTTAGCGAAACAGGATCAGATGCGTGGCGGAGTCGCCATAAGACTTCGACTTCTTTCCGAGGGAGTGTTCTTATCTTGGCCAAGTCAAGATACGAGGAGAGAGGCTTAATGCCAGGCGTCGCCTGAGGTTGACTCAATGTCTTTGGCGGCTGTGCAAAGGCGGTTGTCTGCGTATTATGAGATACAGGAGCGGTTTTTGTAGGTGACTGGCGGAGCTCTGAGATTTTCTCTCGATACGCTTCCTTAAGCGATGACACTGATTCATGGCCCTCTCTTGGGCATAAAAGTTAGCGCGCATCCAATAGATCAAAGAAGGCACATACTCCCTTGCTTTTCGCTCGAGCTTGGCTTGATATTTCTCTTGAACGGCATTGGGACTGCGGTGGGTGGCGACGAACCGTAAGTCGTGGACTTGAGCCCATCGGCGCTGAGAATTCCTCAGGCGATGTAACGTACGGCGAGAGACGTGGCGCAGGGGTGGGGATGCCCAGGTCTGCATCGTTCAAGAGGCAGGTCCTTTTGATTGACGTGGGGCTTGTGAGCCGGTTGAGAGAAACGAGCTCTGAGGTTCCTGACTTGCTGCATATGATGATGCTTACTGCGGAGCCGCTGATCAGCAGTTTGTTTACCATTCTGGGGCTGGCATCAAGCTTATTGCAGCTCTCATTTTCGACGACAAGTGCTTCTCTTCATTGTCTTTTTAGATCGATACAGTTACCACGGGCTGCCACCTAATGATGTCGCTAAGCTTCGCCAATAGTTGGTATATTGAAATGAACTGTACACTCCAGTCGGGTCCACGAGCCTTTCAGACGAAGTCTTACGCGGATTGCTTCTGGAGACTTGCTTGTCCAAGCACTCTCTCTACGATCAGAATGGACAGCGACGCAGTCGGCCTTTTACTCTGGTACCGGATGCTGACGTCCTGAGCGACTTGTTACTGAAACATTTATCTTGGAAACGTATTCAGCCGTCAATCTGTCATCCAACTTATTTGTTCGCGTATCCCGAACACTGTCCTTTTCACGATTGCAGTACAGTAAACCCTCGGTATAAGCAACAGATTCCAGGGAGACTTTTCTTTCTCATAGATTTGAGACTTCCGTCAAAACCACCCGGCGATCTCCAGGATGATATTTCAGAGAAACGAAAAGTCGATGAGATTTTAAATAGGTTTTTAAAGCTCCCTGGGACTTTGAACCGTACACGCGATCCGTTGCTTGTATTGAGGGTTTACTGTAACAGCATCTTCATATCGTGCCTAGGTGCCTTCGCCGCTTTTGAGACGCATTGTATTAAAATCATGGAGCCTGCCCCGGGAATATTGCTGACAAACATCAATCTTCGCGCTCTGGATCTAGAACAGGAATTTTCGCATACGAAGTCCCTTTTCTGCTTGCTGCCAAGGGGTGTTGGAGATTCGCCGAATAGACTTCTCAGATCAGGAACTACCAAGTGTGCCTCCACTTTATGCACATGTGCCGAAGACCAAAACGGGCATCAGATCCCAAAGGCCCGCAGAAACGCGCTGCGCCTCTAGAATAGCGTATAGCCACGAGCATTATCATACCCTGCGACCTATTTTATCCATCAAAGTCGAATTCTTGCTGGTGACCAAGCTGAGAGAGGTCAGTGGGTCCTCCTTGACTCTGCTGAATGGCATGCAGTCTCCAATAGACGTCAGAAAGAGTGCAACTTGACCATCTGTCCTAAACTTAGGGTTCATGTATCATGCTATTCTTTAGTAATGCTGGAATCATTGCGTTTGGAATTGCGATCAGGGACCACCATAGTTCGGGCAGATTTGGCATGTAACTAACGCAGCCGCCCGCAGATGTTCGTGTATCATTGGCGCCGTCGCGACGTCATCAGTAGGCTGCAGCATTGCTGACTGAATTGTTCAATTCTTTGTATGTCATTCTCAAGGTCTACCGTCTCAGGAGAGAATGCCGGATAAGACTGCCTATCTGGGTTTGCTGCTGGACAGCAACTGGTTCAACACGCGACGGGGCTTTACAGGCACGTTTCCAGCCAAGGCTTCCCCATGGAACCCTGCAGTGACAGGGGCGCCAGCCAATGCGACTCTTGCAGATTTTAGCTTCCCGGCTCGATGTGGCTATATTTACCCATCGCTGGAGTGACTCATGCAAGATGGGCGGAACTTGGCAAGCCACTCTTGGCAGCTATCCCGCCCCGAGCTTCGGTCCTGGTCGTTAGAAGGTTGCTCATGGTGGTTCCCGGGACCATAAACGGGACCTGGTGAGCCACAAAGCTACACCGCGGCACACGCTGCGACTGAGGCTGTAGCATCTCAAGATGGGATTTCCAATCCAAAATTCAGCCATCGTGTTCTCGATTGCCACCAAGCTACAGCACCATGTGACTGCGGGTCTGATCCTAAACGATGAGGCCAGCAAAATTCACGCTTCCAGCAAAGCATCTTTGACATGGCAGTGTATATAAGACTGTTGAGATGCTCTGGACTTGATGCTCCTCCAACACTTCAAACAGCATCTTCTAAGTTCTCCAGCATTCAACATTTCCATCTCAAGACTATCGCAGACCGCTAAGTAATAATTCTCATCTTAAATTCCTAATTTCAAATCCACGGAAAGCCGGCGACAAACCAACATCAGCCATGCATTTCATCAGCTTCTCTCTCGTTGCCGCCTCTCTTCACCTTTGGAGTGTCGCCGCTCTGCCTTCTCCATCGCCGGCAGATCTCGCGCCTCGCGCCTGCTCCACCATTTCCCCCGGCTCGGTCGACATACTCGACGCGTCTCAACCTGACACCGTCACCTTTGACGGCAGTGTGATACTCAATCGCGCAAAGATCAACGGAACGTATAAGAACACCAAATCATCTTTTATTTCGTTCCAGAATATTCCTTATCAATCTACTGGGTGCATGCTCAAGTTCACCGTCCCCAAGAGCATCACACAGAATCAATTCGCGACAGCAAACCCCGACGATTCCGGTGCTTTTCAAGCCGACGTCTATTTGACTGAGCCCAACCCCTTCAAATCTGCAACCTGGAACAACCCGCCGCAAAAGAACCAGCTCGTCAGCACTATCCGCTATCCCACTCATCCTCAGGACGCATTTGAGACTTACATCTGGTCTGGAGCTTGCCCGCAGGTGAACCCGAATACGCACTATCCTTATGGTGGCGTTTTGAGCTTCCTCATCGAAGGCAGCAACTGGCAGCAACTGGCCGGTAGCGCGAAACTCTATAACTCGATCGGAGGAAAGAGCGTTGGAGATGCCGCTGGTTTCAGCTTGGTCTACAACTGCTAGAATTGCTCGTTTTTGCATTGTGGCGTTTCGAGGAGTGGCTTGATGTTTGTGGTTTCTGCAAAAGTTTGCATCTGATAGATAGATTACGTTCCTTAATTGACCTAATACTAATTGAATAGACTACCTTGAACTTCTCAAGCATTGCAAACATCCAATTGTGGAAATAAGCTTGGACAGCAGAAAATGTTGAACAGTAGACCCTAGATACAACAGCCTAAAGGAGGAACCTCGTGTCTCGCAGATATCAGTTTTAATAAACGTGCCTCGACGACCTCCAGTACAATACATTAAAGAGAATAATCAATATTGAGACTCGAGAGCGAATCCTCACCGCTTCCTTGGGTATTGGAAAATGCCCGCGATCGGTCGCTTATATCGAGAGTTTACCGACCAGATGTCTTCAGAGCTGACAAACTTTCTCCATCTCAACCCCAGCCAGGAAAGTAGCCGAAACAGGCAAGTCCTTGACCACCCATGCCACAGCGTCAATGGCATTTTGTCTCCAGACCACGTGCAGACTGCACTACTAGTTGAGAAACTGTAATCTACCGTGAAGAAATGAAAGTGCTTAGACCAGACGCTGGCATGCAGAATTGCACCATCTTCCCATCTGTAATTTTTGGCTCTGCTCATTATGATCCTCCGAAAACAGCTGATGTCTTCGACGGCTTGATTCGGTGTGATGAAGCTTGACGTACTGCTTTCATTGACACTCTTGCTCGATTACGGTCAAGGGAAGGAATATCACCAGGCAGAGACCAGTTCGGAGTCAGATTTCAATCCACTTCGATGGCTTGGCGGTAACGGCCCATGGTTCCCAGGTACTCTCCCAAAGAAGCACACTTTCCACAAAAGCTGAAAATCTTTCTTAGGACCGAACGTCAATCAGATTGACCCGTCTCCTCCAAGAAACTGTAAAGTTGATCAGGCAGTCTATATCCAACGCCACGGATCTCGCTACCCAGATCCAGGAGCTTACCAGCAATGGCAGGCTTTATATACGAAGGTTCGTTGCTCAATAGTTAAATTCACGGCATCACTGACCAAGACAGCTGAGCGCCCAACCTTTCAACGCCAGCAGAGTTCTGTCTTTCCTACCGACGTGGTCTCCTGTGCTTGTCACCAATGCGGCTATATCGAGCGAATCGATCACGGGTCAACGCGAGCTTGCCTCTCTCGCCGCTACGCTTCGCACGCGTTACCCAGACCTGTATCCGCACAACTCAAGTTTCACAACTTACGCCAATCTGTACCCACGTGTTGTGCAATCCGCGGAGATCTTCACCAAAGCGTATGCTGCAAATGGGAGCGTGCTTGTCGTAAATTCTACATCACCGTTGGCGTACGGGAATTCTCTCGCTCCTTCGGATCTTTGTCCATTGTACCACGACTCCTCGGGCGCAACACAAGTCAGTACCTGATCGTCTATCTATCTCCCTCCAATCACCGCTTACCTCAATTCGCTCTTTTCCGGAAACTTAACGCTCAGCAACAGTGACGTGACTCTCTTCCCCTACCTTTGCGGCTTTGAATCGAGCATCCAAGGACTTGAAAATGGATCACCGTTCTGCCAGACCCTTACTCCAACCGAATTCATACAATACGAATACGCCCAGGATGTTCGATATTATTACGGAAATGGACCTGGATCCTTCGGTAACAGCACGTACATGTTCCCACTTCTTCAATCAGTAGTATTTTTACTTGTCCGTGGGCCACAGTCGCTACCGCCACCGCTCACAATGGCATTCCTCAATGACGGGCAACTTAGCCAGCTGGTTTCTGAAATTGGTGTGTTTGACCGCCTGCAGCCTCTAGACCCCAGCAAAGACGCAAACAGCACATATCGAGCCAGCAGATTTGTCAGTATGCGTGGAACAGTGGCATTCGAAAGGCTGGTATGCGGTCGAGGCCGATACGTTCGTCTGCGGTTGAATGATGCAGTCTATCCAGTCGTCGGCTGCCGTAAGGGGCCCGGTCACTCGAGCGAGGTGAATGAGTATGCACGATTGGTGGAAAGGAAGTACAATGCGATAGGTGGATTCACGGCAAATTGTGGCTTCAGCAACCAGACAGTAGGGAGGGAACCACTCACGGATTTTTGGACAAGGGGGGAAAGCAGTGGATTCATTTCACGGATTCAACTTTGAGGGTCTTGACCAAAAGAGTATGTGCGTCTAGCCTGGGCAAGCCGCGTTGGGACATGAATATTGAAGTCGTACTAGGACTCTTGTTACGACAAAAGCAGACCAGGAGACGTCGGCCGTCTGACTTAGGGAAGCAGCATCGTCTCTCCTCTTTGAGAATCTTGTTCTGGTGGTATCTAGACCCATGGTCGATACATAGATTCTGAACAGCGCTCCACGCTGGCCAGAATTTACTCGATTTCAGGGTGGCATAGAATGAGCATCAATAGGAGAAACATATTGGGAAGCTGGTAGTCCTGAAATGCTGGTAGGCCATCTTTTTGGTCGTTCCGCAAACAAAGAATGGCTTCAAGATCTTGGAGCAATCGATGTCTTTGTACACGGAGAAGAGGATGCCGTTCAAATAATGGATCAGCAAAGTAGTTGTTCTTCCAGTTGGCGACAAGGGCGAGCCGAGAGCATTCGGGGACAATGTTATCCATACCTTGCGTTTTCAGCCTCGTCATCAAACCAGGTTGGCACAACACCGTAATTGATGATGGTGCTCTTGACTTTCGTGTAGCTTTCATATGCATCAAGCCCGTTTTCTTTGCCGATGCCACTCTCTCTGAAGCCGCCCCATGGAGAAGATGGGTCATTTAAATGATGTCCATTGATCCAGACAATGCCGGCCTCGATTTTCTCAGCGACACGGTGGGCCTGACTGAAATCGTTCGTCCATATTGAAGCACCAAGAGCATAAGCGGTGCTGTTTGCTATGCTGACAATACTGTCTTCTGAGTCGCATTTGATGATCGCAATGACAGGTCCAAAGACTTCATTGCAGGCCAGGTCCGAGTCTGCTCGTGTTTCGATGAGCGTCGGCTCGAAAAAGAAACCTTTGCCGTTGACACTGGTTGCTTGCCCGCCACAAAGTAGTTTGCCGCCATCTTCTAGCGCCCGAGACACGAATCGAGAGCATCTGTCAACAGCATCCTTCGAGATGACAGCCCCAATCTGGGTCCTCTCCGCTCTTGGGTCCCCCAGCCGCAGCACTTTCGTCCTGGAAGCCAGTAATTCTACGAAAGCATCGTAGATCTCCGAATGGACCAATATTCTGCTACCAGTGACACAAGTCTGTCCGCTCGCGATGAAGCTTGCAAAAAGGGCGGCCTTGACTGCCTGCTCGGTGTTCATACTTGGAAAGATGCAAACCGGAGCCTTCCCACCCAGCTCTGCCGTGATGGGAATGAGACTCTGAGCTGCCGACGTGGCAATAGCCCTATAAGTTCCGATTCCACCAGTCAAGTCAATTTTGGCCAAGCGAGGATCTTCGCAGAGATATTTTCCAGTGTCCCGACCATATCCACCAACAATTTGTAGTGTCCCGTCCGGCAACCCAGCCTCTTGAAAGATCTTTCCCATCCGAAAGACACTTAATGGAGCCAGTTCACTTGGTTTGACAATCACAACATTCCCCGCTGCTAACGCCGCTGCCACCTTTTTAGTGGCAATTAGCAATGGATGGTTCCAAGGTGTAATTTGCGCAACGACGCCGAGTGGAGAGCGTGTAAGCGTGTTTACGACTGGTCCTTTGAACGGTGTCACGCGACCCTCGTGTGTCCGCGCGACAGAAGCGAAATAGTCCAGCCATTCTGGAATACGAGAGAGTTGGGTCCGCATCTCGCGAATTGGTCGGCCAGTCTGGGTGGTTTCGAGCAAGACAAGTTCGGGAAGACACGAACGGAGGACATTGGCGGCACGGGAGAGGACATTGAAGCGTGTAGAAGGATCGGCTTTCGACCACGAGCCATGTTGAAATGTAGAGAGAGAAGACGTAACGATATCATGTACGGCCTCGCGGGAGGTAGCGTCGATTGCGGCAATATAAGACTCGTTTGCTGGGTTGCTGATTGTGATGTGAGAGGATGCTGGGGTAGCGTGGGAACCATTGACCCAGTTAGAGGTGTGTGAACTTTCTGCCATAAGGAATTGAAAGTTCTAGTATGCTCGGGGGTAGAGCTTGTGAATGCTGCGGCAGAGGAATTCAACCGAAAGCTAAGGCTGGGGGCGGGAACGGTTTGAAACTTTGCCCGGTGCGGCGAATGGTAGACTACAGTAACCCTTCGATATAAACAACCAGTCGTCAGTATCGTTCAAAGCTCTAAATAACTCTAAGAATCTGTTCCCGAGTTTCACCGTATATTCGTCTCCGTGAAATATTACTCTGGAGTTCATCGAGCTATTTTCACCAAAGTATGGATTTGTGAGACGGACGTTCTTCTTGAAGGCTACTGCTTATGTCTAGGGTTTACTGTAGATGATTTCAATTCGAAAGTAACAAAGAGTCTTTTTCGCCAATAAGGTGCTGCTTATAAAATCTGAAGTCGTTGAATATCTGTTTGCGATCTCTACATCGATTTCATCCTGCTTTGCGATCAAGGTGAAGCTGTTTCACGAGCCGTAAACATGATCGTACAAGGACGAGGGGGACAAGAGCATGCGACCTTGCGCGGTTCACAAATGCTCCGCTAGGACAGACTGTCAGGCATGGCAGAGGATAGGCTTACTTGAGTGCAGGACCCTTAGATGTGGTTGTCTTTGCAGATGGCGACAGCAGCTGCGCTGGTAAAGGTCTTGGATGGATTCACACCCCCACAAGGCCGGCCTTAGAAACAGAGCGCATTTGTGCTGCTGATTGAGATTGGTCTTTGTACAGCGACGTTTTGGGAGTTTAAAGCTCGCTGGCGCTCTGGCTTTGTGTTTGAACCTTCAAGGCGTAACCGCTCCTATCTGGTGTTCCGGTTCGCGCAAACTTTGGAATACCTCACCGTGATATTGTATCTCTACTGGTTGGGTAGTAACCTAAACTCTTTGCACTTGAAATTTTCTACGGTGATTCAATTGGCTCCAACTTATAAGCTCTTCAACACCTTCACGACTTAAATCTGCATTCCTACGACATTGACGCTCCAGGCGATTAAGACTTAGGCCCTTAACATTCCGGAGCAGTTATCTATAAGAGACGAGTTAAGTTGATAATCCCTTCTCAGGTCAATGAATGACAGAATGCTCTAAATACATGGTTACCACAATCGTCTGCAATTGGGAAATTATGGCAATCACATGTAATGTGAAACTGCTACACTGAGACGTTAATAGGGTGGAGTGGCAGTTTGTATGACCTGGCGAATATGTGAAATTCTTCCAGTGAAGATATGAACCTTTTCCAGGTGAATATGCAGGCCAAAACTGGGGAGATAGCCTTAAATTTGCACAGAACGTGATCCAAATAAAGAACGTCGTACCTCAGTACCTGCGGAGATGGATGGCTAGGTAGCTGTTGTACCGAATGGGGGTATCATGCTGGGAGGCACCGTAGCGGAGGCAGCCGCGGATGGAGTCACTGTAGCGGAGGAGGAAGTCGTGGAGGGAGTTACTGTAGCGGAGGAGGAAGCCGCAGAGGGAGTCACTGTAGCGGAGGAGGAACTTGTATCGACGGGAGGCGGCGGGAACGCGCCGATCGTAGGGATGCCAGGCGTGGCAGAGAGTGAGAGGGGAGTTGGCGCCAGCGAAGACGTATCATTGACAGGACCAGGGCCCGCACCCGGTGGCACAATCCAGCCGAAATTATTGACGAGAGCAAGTCTTTCGGCAATGTCGTAGCCCATGTATGAATAGCCACGCGGCGTCGGATTACCAGTTCCGCTCTCCGTCTCCTCGCTCAGCAGCGAGAAATGTACCTTGGTAATGTGTCTACCGTACTGAGTGGCCTGCTGATTGACAATCTCGGAGATCATGGCGTTGAATTGGAACCTTTGCCTTTGGTCCGGAGTAGCCGGCCACGGGGACACCGGATAATGCGGTGGAGGGATGTCGCCGAGCAGAACGACACACTCGGGACATGCTGTGAAAATATACTCAACTAGATTTGTTAAGTCAGTGCGCGGTCGCTGAAGTCCGTTGTAGTCGTTCGGGTCGATGCGATTGAGATCCGCAAAGCCGGCGGTCAGGATGATGACATTTGGTTGCAGGTTTTGAATGGCCATATTATTTCGGATCGTATCGAGCACCTGATTCACGCTGAGAGTGAGATACCCCTCCATGAAATTGTAAGGCGGTGGGCCTTGGTGCTGGGAGTGACGTTAGCAGTAATTCTCCTTGGAAATTTTTTGTCTTTTGAATACATACCTGTGTGCCGACAAACTCAACCTGATTTGTGGGTTCAGATGCCAAAAGGTTGAACAATGTCTGACGATATCCAGATACGTAGCGGATATTGCTCGCCCCAAAGGCTAAGATATCGCCAATACCCATGATGCGTAGGTGCCTATCACGCAAGACAGACCCTAACTGTCCAGCAGGCTCGTAGAGTAAATCATACTGTATACTCTCCGCCGTACCAAAGTATCCCGTTGTACGTGGATGAAAAGTTTTTTGGAGCGCCTCTGGAGTTGCAGGCCACACTGTTTGATTGGTTGTGCCGTTGGCGATCGCTTGGGAGAATACACATGGCAAGGTGTCCGCAAACTCGCCTTGACCAGCCGTTGAGTTGCATGTGCTGGGGCTTACATTCCAAGTCGCGTCAAAGTTTACGCTTGTCACAGTCGTATCATTTGCAGCCGCTGGCCCGTCTGCTGCGCTGAAAATATTGAAAAACCACGTCTGTGGGTTGTTTCGGTCTGGCTCTGTCACACCTGCGCAATGTCAGTTGAACAAGGAAGCATTATTAAATTAATGGCGCATGGGTCCAGAATATACCTTGTCGGCAAAACCGATGATTGTTATAGAACTCATCTTGATTCGAGAATTTCATAAACCAAGGCGTATTCGCATCGATAATAGTTCCAGGGACACTCCCGCTGTAAAAGTAATTCTCTCCGTCTATCCAGGCCGCAAGCACCTGTGAAGCGTAAGCAGGCGGGTAACCACCGGGTAACGAATACGGGGACTTACGGCATTCAATTCCTGACCAAGTAAATTGAGTCTATCTCTCAATTCCGGAGTAAGGAGTGCCCCCGCACCGGGTACGAAGCGTACCCCATTGCATTGGGTGGTCCAGGAATCGAAGAACGGCGGATATGAAGTCTGATACAGCAACGTCTTCCTATTCGAAGAGACTCCGCCTGCTCGGCGCTCCCAGCCTGAGTTGTCAAAGATTGTTCTGATAAGTTGAGCCCAGTTGTCGTGGAAATCTCGCGTTTCGTATAGGATTCTGCGAGCAGTTGCAATGGCGGCATCACAATTGCCAAATCGATTTATCACACAGGCAGTCAAGATGTCAACGAATCGAATACTAATAGGAGCGAGCGTATCAGCGAGTCGATCCTGAGCCCTTTGCTAAAAGCAGAACGAACTCACTCATTGCCACCAATAGAAAGTGTTATAAAGTCCGTGTTGTCATTGATAAAACTGACCTGGTTTTGCTGGACCTATATTTTCTTAGACATTAGTTTCCAGTCTCCAGTCATGTACAGTAAACTCTCAATATAAGCAACAGCATCCGAGAGAGCGCCTTTGTCTCAGACACAAATTTTAGTGAAAACAGCTTGACGACCTCGAGATCAATATTTCACGGTGGAGAATATACGCTGAAATTGAGAGCGATCCTCAGAGCTCACTTGGGCTTTGAACCGTACTGGCGTCGGTTGCCTATGTCGAGGGTTTACTGTATTTGGATCGACGAAAAACAGTGGGAAAAACTGACCTGTGGAACTTGGTCGCCTGTGCACGACCTGAATTGTAATGGAGGATCACCGTATCCGCCAGGCCCGAAAACAGGTGAAGCTGCTAATTGCGGCGCATAAGCTCCCGTACGGCGGCGACATCCCTCGGAGTCGCCGGGAGTAGCTGGTGCACCGGCCCCAGGCCCGGCTGAGAAAGCTGTAGGAGTCTGGTTAGTGCTACTATGATATGTGTCATATATCTGAGTAATGTCCATAGTACTACCGAAGGCATGCACATATGTACTCGGCAGGTATGTATTCTTCAACGCAGTTAAGCCATCTTCGACACTTACAGTCTCCTAAAGCAACCCAACTCCTCACAATGTCCTGGCCAGGGTAGGGAGGGTGATTGTATCTTTCAACGAGTGTGCCATGATTTGAAGTGCTCCTCGGGAGCGCGAATGTTGCGGTACCTATTTATGTACCAGGTTAGTCCTCGCTAAGCTGTGGGAGTCAGAAGAGGACCAACCTAAGAGACTGAGAAAAATCGTGATGAGCACATTGCAATGCATTTCCACTTATGTGTCAAAGATCGGTGGCCAGTCAAATGTAGATTTTTGGGAAAAACTATGTAAGCACGGCTGATGCTCAACGGATAGCACTCATCACACTCGAGCGTCTTCCGCCTTTATATACCTTGACGGTAGCACCGGCTCCAAGCCTCGAGGAGCGGAAGGACATTATCCATCATTTTTGAGGCTGCAAGCTGAGAAATTCAATGACGGAGATACTCCTGTCTGCATAATACTCCTACCCGTATTATTAAGCTCCTACCTGTATGCTTAAGCTCATTCCTACATCCTCAATGCTTGTACGAAGATGGAAGTTACTTCCCTCTATTTCTCATTTTGAAAGTAGGCTGAGACCTTTATTTGCCCGTTTTGGAAGCAGACCGAGAAGTCGGCACCTGTACATGTAGTCGGAGATAAGGCATTCGGCTTCGAATAGGTTTCGGCGTGTCACAAGATCGAAAAGATTTGATGAGACCATCAATAGCTTGTATCAGGATCCGAACACAGGCAGTTGATTGCATAACGTCGCTCCACTTCATCTATTGTAGAGGCATCCTCATGGAAAAGCTAAACAAAAGACCGCATTTAGGATCTGGTGCTAAGCCTAATTTGGAACAGGATAGCACCACTCCGCCATGTCCGCGTCCCCACACGTCGTCCGGCTGCTCCTACACCGCTGTCCCCTCAGGTATAGGGACTGGCACAACGTCTTGTTCAGGCACTCATATAGATCACATAGATGTCTAAATTCTCACTCGAAGAAGCTTCAAGGCAGATGACCATGCGCGTTATATCAATTTGAGACATTAAGGTCCAAGTCCTGACACTACCTCAGATCTGGAATTGGGTCACGGCCAGCTAGGAAATTGAATATTGTATGCAGGAGGTACTACGTTACTTTAGGAATGGATGGTGGAACTTGCGACGAATGATCGATGGCCTGTCTGCGCCGCTGAGCCTTGCTTCTCAAGAACACAACAACAACAACAACTACTGGCACCCGTATCATGTATTAATGAAGTCTCCTGACTTACCCAGGGTGATCAATGTCGTCCAGTAAAAAATGTGTCCATGGGGTCCTAATGTTAACAAAAAAGCTTTTGTATAACACCACGGTGATTGGGCTTTCAAAAATGATCGATCTTGCCTACACCACGGTAAACCCTCGATATAAGCAACGGCTCCTAAGAAGATTCTCCTTTTTCATAGACGTAGGATTTATCCAGAACCACTCGACAACCTTCAGGGTGATCTTTTAGAGATAACAAAAGTCGATGAGATTATTAAGAGCGTGTTTAAGAGCTCCCTAAGTCTTTGAACTATACGTGATCGGTTGCTTGTATCGAAGGTCTACTGTGAAAGTATAACCATGTACCACCTAAGCCCCCGCGAATCCGAGAATCCTGATCGGCCAATGGTACTGTTCGCCCTTTTGTTTGGCCTTTGCTTAGTCGTCCAAATTTTGCGTTTGCTCGTGAAGTGCCTCTAAGCGTTGGGCTTGCGCCTATGGTGACACAACTGTTCCGTAACGCAAATATCAACTCTAGGCGTTTGGCGAGGCATTTGAATCATCCAGTGCTGCTGCAATTGCGGCATCCAATGCTTATCTTAATCATAGGATTGGCAAGAATCATCTGCAAGTCTCCACCGTTGAGAAAGGGACAGGATGCAATAACAGCGGGACGAATATGGATGCTTGCTAAGGACCTTCTCCCTTTCCCAGTCGGAAGTGCACGTATGAACAACGAAGCCGACACCGTAGCGATTTGTTGGCGATCACATGGCCGTTGGCATATATTTTCCATAGCATCGCAACCTTTCGGCAGGTAAGGCCTGCCCCCGATGGGAAATGATCGTCGAAAACAGATTTTTCGACGTGCAAATAATGTCCAAAAGATTTCAAACCTTGCACCATTCGGTTGATCGATTCGCCTTTTTGACTTCAAATCATAGAGTCGTATATAATCGAACAAGGAACAACGTTGATGGATTTGCTGAGAGCATAAGTGGCTTTGTTGAGCTTTGTCTAGCGATGCCAGAATTCAGCTGCTGACCACCCAAAGCTATCGACTAGCTGCACTCCAAGTGGCTGGCCAAATTTTAAATTGCTACCCAACTCAGCAAGCTAGCCAATATAGAGCTTCAAAGAAAGGGTTAGGAAGGAGGTCAATCAGCGGAGTGTTCACCATGTAGGTTGAGCTTCGACCTGTCCAGTTCCGTCGTTCAGCTTTCCAGCTGCCAATATGGCGGCAGAAACCACTCCTTCACAAGATTGCATTCTCACACGGTTAGGCTTTCATTGAGGCTCCTAGGCCAGGCCGTCCTGCTTGCCCGTCTTCCACTCTCGGTTTTGAGGATTGTATTCTAGAAGATACAAGGTCTGCCGATTAGCTTGGCTTTTAAACTCATGCGGGATGACCAGGTTCGGTTCGCCATAATGACCCATGAACTCGAGCTCCAGTTTCAAGAGTGTTCCGTGCTCCAGCCTGTCCCGAATGCCGATAGTAAAGGGTTCCGACCGTGCCACGCGTCTGCTGTGTTCTAGGCTGACGGATCGTAGAAATGTGACAGGCGTTCCATCAATGTCGATGCCGTAGACTTTGACTTGGTGCCGCTCTTCAGCTTGAGATTCTACCTCGACAGCGAGTCGGCGACAAAGAGTGAATATAGGGATCGGAATGTCGAGCTTGTTCATGATGGACATCATTAGATTGTCCGTCTTTGTGTAGATCCGCAGATTGGTATCATCATCTAGCGGCGTCTTTTGCAGGTTGCAGATCGCAAGCTTGGCTCTTTTCCTCCGTCCAACGACCTCGGGAATCGTGTTTGCAGGAGTGACAGTAAGCGATGACCCGAGCACGAGACAGAGATCAGCCTTTTTGGCGTGTTCGTAGGCAAGGTTGAAAGCGTCTTCGGGGAGGTCTTCACCAAAGTTGATGATGGTGTCGTGCAAGGCCGCTCCGCAACGCGTACATTTACGGCCGGTGCGATGGTCATTGATTGACTTTTCGTAGGTCGAGACGGCTCGGAAATCTGGCAGGAATCAGACACTGATATGCTGTTGACCAAGAAGTGGACTCATACCGCGAATAAACTCCTTCCCACAATCTTTGCAGTACTCCCGGTTGCTATTGCCATGAAGTTCGGATATCCTGTCCTGAGGGTGTTGGTGAGAATGAACGACTGCTTGGCCCTCTACTTTAGACTCACAGGTAATATCCCACTCCGCCTGTGCAGGCCGTCACAATTCTGGCTGATGAGGTACTTGAGGATGCCCCTGTTTTGCAACTCCACCAACGCCATATGCGTCGGACTTGGAATCGCTTGTAGTGTGGTGCTCGACTTGAAATTCAGCTCTTTCCCCTGGGCCCGCAGCGTCCAGGCGCCATTTGGACCTCGGAAATCCGGAATGCCCGCAGACGTTGAGACACCTGCATGCCAGTTTCATTAGCAGATACCATGTCATACGCGCGAGAGTATCTCACCAGCGCCAGTGAACGCGATGAAATGTTTGCCGTTCTTGATCTGGTCTGCGAGCTCAGTCGCGAGGTGACCAACAACTTCTGGCGGATCGAATCGCTCTGTTTTGGCAATCTTCGGAGCAGTCAGGGCCATCGCGATTGAATACACCGAGTAATTTCTTTGGTCGGAAGAGGGCAGATGCGAGAAGATTTCGAGACTGTCATTGTGAGCCTCTATTGTTTATCTGTAGAGCGCCGGGCAACCGTTGCCCGAAGGCAACGATACGCGGGTGCATCGCCTCGGCCCCCCTGCAGCTTGGCAGGGCTGTTTGTTGGACACGTAGGCGGGCGTGGCGGGCTTCAAAGTGCAATCTGCTAAGCCGAGACGATCATTGATGTCAAGAACTCAAGGTGCATCTTGTACACCATTTTGTTCAACCGCGTTATTCTCATCATGTACATGGATCACCTAATGTGATACTCGGGGATCTCGGGACCATACAATCCTGGGTTGATCTCTGAAATTCATGTGGCGGGTTCAGTTCCCTCTCGGCTCGGCCCCGAGGCGGACTTGTTCATCCCCGAACGCAAGCAACGTCCAGGGTCAAGGTAAAGATACCTGTTACCTGACCTATGTTGGGCGGGTATAGGCAATTTCCTTTTTTCTTCTTCTGTCAACCTATATCTCAGATACATTTTGGCGTATTCTCTGACATGCACGGCCTGCATAGACAATCATGCTTCTGAAACTGGCCGCTTCTTTGGCTCTCGTGTATCCTAGTCTATCTGTTGACGTTGCGCATACCCTCTTCGACCGCATAGTCGACAGACAGCCAGCTCGGACAATTCTATATCCCTGAACTAGCTTCAGAGATAAATAGGTCGATCTGACCGCTGAGCGACCCAATTAATCCAAGTTCCAAGAAGCGTCTTTGATTGCACAGATACCCCCTTTTCTACAATGACGAATCTCAGAGTTCTCATCGCTGGCGCGTCAGTCGCAGGACCGACTGCTGCCTACTGGTTTGCCAAAGCCGGAGCAAGTGTCACCATCATCGAACGTTTCCCAAAGCTGCGCACCAATGGGCAGAACATTGATATCCGTACCGCGGGCGTTACTGTCATGCGGAAGATGCTCGGGATGGAGGCCGCCGTGAGGGCTAAGACAACTCAGATGGAGGGCATTAGCTTCGTACGTGATGATGGCCGACCGTTTGCAACTATGAAGGCTACCGGAGATCCCAATCAGCAGTCGCTCGTATCAGAGTACGAGATCTTCCGCGGCGACCTTGCACAAATCCTCTTTGACCTGACCGAGGATAACGAGAAGATAAAATATGTCTTTGGCGAACAAGTTGCCTCTATGCAGCAAAAGGACGACCAGTCTATCACTGTCAAGTTCACGAACGGCTTGCCGGCTTCGGATTATGACCTCGTGGTTGCCTGTGATGGTGCGACCTCGAGAACTCGGGCCATAGG
Organism: Pyrenula aspistea; assembly: GCA_021030945.1. Lineage (NCBI taxonomy): Eukaryota > Fungi > Ascomycota > Eurotiomycetes > Pyrenulales > Pyrenulaceae > Pyrenula > Pyrenula aspistea. Next base: position 37,847 of record JAGFML010000135.1, read on the forward strand.
TTTCGAATGCGGTGTCCGAGACCACATCAGACCGCTAAATTGCTGGGCGGCTTACTTCTCAATAGATCAAGACCTTCTCGGAGGAAGCAAATTGGCACAGGCATGGAGCACTATCGGAGGCCGTTGGCTCGCTATCGGGCCTGATCCATCAGGCGTGAATCGAATCGGAATGATGGGCATCAAGCCACGCAAGGACCATGATGCTACGCTGCCGTTCCGTGAGGCCGCCAAGCAAGGGGAGGATGCGCTTAAACATTACATAGCACAGCAATTTGAGGGCGCCGGGTGGAAGTCTGACAAGATCCTCAAGGGCATGATGCAGGCAGGAGACTTCTACGCTTCGGAGATTGTCCAGGTTAAAGTCCCGAGCCTGCACAAAGGACGCTTTGTTGTAGTCGGCGACGCGGGTTACGCGCCTGGCTCCACAGGTACTGGTACAAGTCTCGCCATCGCCGGCGCGTATGTGTTGGCGGGTGAAGTTGCCAGGCAAAAGGCCGATCTTGCAGCAGGACTCAAAGGTTACGAGGAGCGGATGAGGCCAATCATCAACGATATGCAAAAGATTCCACCAGGTATCCCTGGAATGTTCGCACCACAGACGGCTTGGGGAATACGCCTGCGAAACATGCTCTTCGCTTTAGTCGCTTGGGGCATGGCTTTCAGCAAGATCTTCGCGTGGGCTGGCAGGTTCTTCGCCAGCTCCTTCGCTTCCGATAAATACGCGCTCCCCGACTATGAGTGGGAGGAGTAAAGGTCGATGCACGGTGCCTGACTGACTAGTTCACAAGGATACCTCGGAAGGTAATCTAGGCGCGCGAGAAGCTTTTCACCGTCAATGCGGACCACGCGATGGATATGCTGAGAAAATCGGAGGCGTCGGACTTGGAGATGAGGTTTGGGGTGCCGGGTGATGGTACCGGCGTTGAGGGAGGAAAGCCTTACCTAGCAAGCAATTTGGAAAAGTAGGACAAGGAAGCAGATTAGGGATAGATAGCCATAAATAATTCGAACGGCGATAGCACTTTTTGTATCCATTGGTTCTATGTCGAATCGCGAGGTGCTTCAATGCCATATCTCTCGAGGTCCTGTCGATGAAGTTGGTATGGGCCACTCCTGAAAAACCGGAAGATACTCATCTATTACTACTCGCGCGAACGCACAGTGGTAACAAATTGTCCTCCTGCAATTCTCGCAAACAAACAGATTGGCCAAGTGAGTCAGCCGGCTGCGAACCTCAACATGCGCCTGTGGAAACTCGCAAATGTAGGACCTAGCAATCCCTTCGCGAATACGCCGCCACCATTCATGATTGCAGTTAGCAGTGAGTACTTCCTAGTACAGCAAATCCTCGATATAAGCAACAGTATAGAAGAACAGTAGTTGTACATCATAATTATTGATTTTCATAAGAATGGCTTGACGATCTCTAGAATATCATTAAGGTAATTAACAGACTCTGAGATCAGAAGACGATTCCTTACCGCTCCCGAGGATTATGAACCGTCCCTACGATCGGGTGCTTATATCGAGGGCTTACTGTACCATTTCACCTCCAAAACATCCTGATCGTTCAAGTCATTGCGGTACCACTCCTCCGGGGCAGGCCGAGCAGGGGCGATCCGATCGAAAAAGTTTTCCCGGTGCGCCACCACCATTTCTAGTCCAATCGTTCCCAGGTCAGGCAGCCGCAAGATTCCTTGCCACACCTGTAGCACCAACGTGCTCCGCACTTACTTGCTGGACCAACAAGCGGATCAGCTGCTATGAAAGCGGATTGGAAGGGGCTAATGGAGGATTGACCGCGTCGGGATATTCTACGATTCGATATTGGAGCGCTGAAAAGTGGTCTGTGAAGTGATCTGCGGACTGAGTTTTGGCCTGAATCCAGGGTGGTCTTGCAGGCTGGTCGTGTCCGAACGGACGCTATTCTGGTCTGTTAGACTTGATTTGCGTGGTGTGCTTCATATTCTCCCGGTTCTACGTTGGCCTTCATTGAGCCTTTGTGGTTCCCTACTAGTGCTGCAGATCGAAGTCTTTTTAGACTTCCAGACTTGTCTGGTAAGTAGCGAGTATCGCAGTCACTGCTACGCGTCATAAGGATGAAAGCGTGGGGATGGTGAAAGCCTGCGTGTAGGAACGTCCAGCAAGAAGTGACTCCTCAACCTACATTGGTGTCTGATTAACCTTTTGAGACGGAACTTTGCAGCAGATCGCCTCAAGTAAGCTGCATGGATTGGAGGCCAAATACGGTCAAGATCTGTGTAGGATCAGCCACCTGGAGTACAAATTCCACTTTGCCCTACCTGGGGAGACGCTTCCGAGCCTGGAACGATAGGCGAGGGGCAACATTCAGGAGTGCTCGCTTGATGAGACACGGTTGGTACGTTCGTTAAGTTATGGAGGAAAGCGGCAGTCACGAATGACGAAGGGCAATTCTACAGGAGCATGCGGAGGTCATTTTATTCTACGGCCATGATGGCGGAGTCTGAAAGCTCAGAGAAGGGATGTAGATTACCGCCAAAGCACTTTGAGTCTATGCGAAGGAGCACTATGTACAGCTGAGGTCTAACCCGACGAACGATCCGAAATGAGAGCGACAATGACTTCATACAGCGCATCAGCATCCCAGTCAGCCTGATGGTACTTGCGTGGAACCCCTTTAATCTTTGAGTGGAAGTGTTGATGCACGGTTGACAGCTATTTGTCGTACAAATTAGGTATCAGGGCTTTGGCTAGGCGAGGCACGTTGATGATCTTGTCATCAGGAATAGAAACGGTATCGCTGACGAGAGAAGTGTCGCCGCTCATGATCTTATTGATAATGGATATGTCGTGTCTTGCATACCAGGAGATGATGACGTGCTCGGAGGTTCAGCCTTTGGCGAGGAGACGACACCGGATTTGCCACAAGTTGAGGCCGTGGGTGTGCCCTCCATTATGGTCCTTGGGCTACAAATCATAGTTCTTGCTGAACATTGTGTAGAAGCGGTTACGCTTTGCTATTTTGGCGCGAGTAGTAGCGCCGTACACATTCATAAAGTCCTGAAGCTGCTTGTACAGCCCGCTCCGGCTGTGATTGTAGTTCACTTTGCAAAGCAGGATTTGTTCTCCATCGAGCGTCCAGACCACCAGTTGCATGGGTATCCACTCTTTGTGTTAGGCAAACGGGAAGAATTCAATATCAGTCAACCAGGTCTGATGCAGATGGAAACAGTGGCGCTGTATGAGCAGTCTGCCAATGTCTTGATTTTCCGGTGCAATGTCCTTGTCCTCAAATCGGGCGTACTTGAAATCAGGCAGCGGGTTCAGCGATCCGATTAGAAAGCTGGACTGATTCAAATCAAATGTAGGCTGCAGGGCCGATGATTAGAGGTCTAGTATGCCGGGCCGAACGCTGGAATACTGGTTTCGTGGTAGAGCAAGGTGGGGAGTCTCCAAGGAGGGAGATGGCGAGCCGATTGGCAAGCCAGGTTGCCGGACGGAGGGTGTATGGTCTGGGTTCTGTGATGAGCCGCGCGGCGAGCTGGTAAGCAAGCCGGATTGTCGAATTGAAAAGTAATCATGACCCGGTGACAAAGGCGGAGGCGAGCTGGTGCATAAGTCGATTAATTTAGCTCCAGATTGAAGGAGGGTATAAGGCGGTATTGGAGGCGGAGGTGAGCTCGGTAATAAAGGCCGAGGTGAGCCGGTAAGCAATCCAGATTGTCGGACAGAGGGTTGACGGTCTGGATTGTGTGACGAGTCGTGTGGCGAGCTAATTGCTCGGTTTGGGAATTGCGTAGCATCTCGACTCTGCCCGGGGACGTCTTCCAACCTAGCACGCATGTTGGGCTCCGGTGAAAGACTTCGACTGACTTGGACAGCTCGACTAGTATGTCTGGCCGTGAGCATCGGAGCAGCCAGGCGTCTCTGGACCCTACAGCCAAGTTTATGAAGCTCATGCAAAACCGACTGTGCTTTGGAAGGAGCTCGCTTTGAGTTCAAGGCGTTGAATTTCATGCTTTTCTGGCGAAGAATGGCTTTAACCTCCGTTTCTGTGAAAGGAGGGTTTTGCAGATCAAGCAGGGCGACCATATCAGCGGTCCTGGAGCTGGATGTCAGATGCTGTTTATACCAGGAGGGAAAGTGCTTACTCGACTCGCCAATCAATGGTATCTATGGTATGCTCAAAGCTCAAAAGGATCTCTCACAAGCGGTGCAAGATGAAGTTTGAGAAGTGGGAAGAAACCATGGAAGACGTAAACCGGGCGATGTAGATATGTCATAGAAGCGACGTCGGCGCGCTTTCACTCCGATTCGCGTATTGCCTAGACTGCGAAATGGGGCGGGCTGGGCTGGGTTTTTAGCCTATCAATAATTCCGCTTCAACCTTTGCCCAAGGATTTTGGGTTGTCCATATAAAGAAAGTTTTAGCATTTTAGAAATCAGTCTAGAGATTTTGGTCTATTAGTTTAAAAATTTAGAATTTCTTTTTATATAATTTTATTATATTTAATTAAAAATTAAGTATTTTAAATCTAATAAATTAAACAATAAAGTTTAATTTTAAAAATTTTTACTATATAGTTGATAATTATTAATATAAAATATTAAATTTTTAGAATAATTAAAACAGCCAGCACCTAACTACCTTTATAATTCTATACTTCTATCCCTACATTAAATTTCTATTAATATTTAAAAACTCAAATTCTTTATATTCTCTATAATCAAGCTTTATACTCTCTATAATTAACTTTAATAGTAAATGCTGCAAATATACAGTCAATAGCTAGCTATATTTTTTAGTCTTTTTTTTTAATTCTGGACAGCCATATTAAACAGCTATATAACTATATAGCCACATTTGGATTAAATAATTAGAGTTAAAATATAAAGGTATTTAATAAGCCTTTATTATAGAGATTTATATGCAGCTAGCTTCTAGTAAAAAAAGCACTACATAAAGAGCCTGTTTTATATAACTTTATATATAGCTAACTTCTGGTAAAAAGAGTATTATATAAAAACATTATATAAAGAACCTCTCTTATACAAATTTGTATATAGTTAGCTTCCAGCAGAAAGAGTACTACATGAGGAGTCTCTTTTATACAAATTTGTATATAGCTAGCTTCCAGCAGAGAGAGTATTGCGTGAAGAGCCTCTCTTATATAAATTTGTATATAGCTAGCTTTCGGCAAAAAGAGTACTACATAAGGAGCCTTTTTTTTATAAATTTATATAGAAGAGGCTCTTTATGTTATACTATATAATATTATATAATACTCTTTCTATTAGAAGTAAATTATATATAAATTTATATAAAAGAAACTCTTTTTATAGTACTATATAGTATTTTTTTTACTAAAAGTTAATTTAATTTTATTTAATTTACTATTTTTTTATTTATTATTTAATTATAAATTATATTTTTTTTAATATTAATCTATACTATTAACAATTTTTATAATCTAATTAGTAAAATATTATACATTTAGTACAAAAGTTCTAAATTTAAATTTTAATTAAAGTATTTAATAGTCTATTTTATTATAATTAATAAAAAAAATTATAAAAATTTTTTTTTATTTAATTTTAACTTTAGCCTTTTTTTAAATACTATTAAATCATTCTTTAATTTCTTATTTTTAGCTATTATAGTATCACTAATACTATTATTAATATTTAATACTGTCACATTTAAAACTATAGAATAGTAGATTTAAAGCAATTTTAAACATTACTTTAAGTTTAAAATTGTTATTTATGTATACTGCTAGTAGACAATCCTACCCCAATATCTTCCTAATTATATCTGCAATCTCCATTTCGGTCTCAAACCCGCGCAGTAGAACGCCATTCAAGCTATTATTATAGGCTAGAAGGATATTGCGCCTATATACAAGGAGTTCTAGTATCCGTCCTTTAATCATATACCCATTCCCAAACTTCTTGTAGTTCCTTGTTATTAATGCTCATAGTAAGACCACGACGGGGTGCCATATCGCGCGGCGTATTAATACTGCAATTAGATCTAAGAATATTGCAAGCAGAAATATGGCTAAAAGAATCATTAATAATAGGATAGAGTGAATTAATTATGGCAGACTCTGAACATACTTTAGATTAAGGATTAGCTATATTAATAATTCTGGATAAAAGGCCATAGCAGTTAGCTTTTTTCTATCTATATGAACCAACCATTAATATCTATTTGAGATGTAATTGAGAATTTAATAGCATTTTTAGAACGCTGGTATTAACACATTTAGAATTATTGAACAGCTGAAATCGAAGTAGATTAGAACCGCTTAATCTTTAATCTATAATTTACACAAGCAGAATAGACTTGTTATTTTAAAGAGATTCACAATAATATAATTACAATATGGCTCAAATCTAGACTGCGAAATGGGGCGGGCTGGGCTGGGTTTTTAGCCTTCCGACCCGAGCCCGCGCAACCCAACGGGTTTTTTTTATCGGTTGACCCACCCGCGGTTTACCCACGGGTTGGGGCGGGTTCACCCTACGGGTTGCCAAGCCTAGAAGACTAACCGTATATAGTAATATAAACATTAGAAAGTCACATGGGAGTGCATTAATAACATTAATTCTACAACAAACGCTTGTCACTTTGTGTTACTATTAGGCTGCTCGGGGCTCTTAGGGCCTCCCGCGCGTAGAACACGCTCCAATTCGCGTAAAAAGGCCTGTCCCGAGCGACTTGGGTCAAATAATTTGGAGAAACCTGACCCTACCCAACCCGAACGGTCCCCCACGGGCTGGGTCAGGGTTTTCTAATATTTGTCAACACCCCGCGGGCCCGAAAAATCCCGACCCAGCATGCCCCGCGGGTTGAACCCACGTGGTCCGGGTGCGGGTAATCCGCGGGTTCTTCGCAGTCTACTCAAATCTTTTAAAAAGGATAAACATAACGATCCAAAAGAACAAATATTATAATGGATTTGCTAATTCACTAGCTAGCTAATCTACAAAACTTAAACCCACTATTAGACTGCGAAATGGGGCGGGCTGGGCTGGGTTTTTAGCCTTCCGACCCGAGCCCGCGCAGCCCAACGGGTTTTTTTCATTGGTTGACCCACCCGCGGTTTACCCACAGGTTGGGTCGGGTTAGCCCTGTGGGTTGCCAAGCTGCCAAGAGTTAGTTAAAATAATTAATATCTCTCTATATATTATATATATTATATATATCTATTAATAAAAAATATATATTTTAATGTATTTTATATATATATAATATAATATATATAAATTTATAAGATTTATTAATTATAAAATATTAAAATATTTATTTTTAGTATATTTATATACTAAAAATAGGTCTTGGCAACCCATAGGGTTACCCACGGGCTGGGTTAGGGTTTTATAATGTTTGTCAACACCCCGCGGGCCCGAAAAATCCCGACCCAGCATGCCCCGCGGGTTGAACCCACGTGGTCCGGGTGCGGGTAAACCGCGGGTTCTTCGCAGTCTACCCACTATATGCTTAAAATGGTTAAATAGTAAATATTATTTAAAATAAATTATTAAAAAATGGATTAATATAATAACAAAAAGCTATTTTTTAACTAGCTATTATCTAAAACCATGTAGAAATATATCCACATGTGGAATCAGATCTTATGCTACATCTAATGCATATATCACCACTTAGGCACAATACAATATCGGTTGAATAATGAGCAAAAAGAATATTTAATAAAGTGGCAAAATACTATTACTGCTGAAATCAAAGCCTAGATAGACTGCGAAATGGGGCGGGCTGGGCTGGGTTTTTAGCCTTCCGACCGGAACCCGCGCAACCCAACGGGCTTCTTTTACTGGTTTACCCACCCGCGGTTTACCCACGGGTTGGGTCAGGTTAGCCCTGTGGGTCGCCAAGCTGCCAAGAGCTAGTTAAAATAATTAATATCTCTTTATATATTATATATATTATATATATCTATTAATAAAAAATATATATTTTAATATATATTTTGTATATATAATATTAAATATGTAAATATATGATATTTAATTATTTAAAATTATTAAAATATCTAAAATTAGTATATTTATATACTAAATATAGGTCTTGGCAACCCATAGGGTTACCCACAGGCTGGGTTAGGGTTTTATAATATTTGTCAACACCCCGCGGGCCCGAAAAATCCCGACCCAGCATGCCCTGCGGGTTGAACCCACGTGGTCCGGGTGCGGGTAATCCGCGGGTTCTTCGCAGTCTAAGCCTAGACATTTACTATTAAAGTTGGTGAGCCTATTCGACTTTAGAAGCTAATAAAGGCTACTATTAATAGTTTAATATTTTAGTTTTAGATTTTTATATTAGATTATTGGTTGGGAGATTATAAATATAAAAATGGATTAATTAGTAAACTTGCTGTACTAAAGAGAGATACAAAATGCTATAGCTAGATCGTTCTTATGTAGTATATTCTCTAACTGTTTGCAATTATTATTATTGTCCGCATGCTTGTATTGTATTTAGTGTACTGCCAAGCCTAAAATGCGATCTAATAGTTAATCAATTAAAGCTACTTACCTATAGAGGCTGAAAAGCAGACCTTTAATATACTAGATTTAATGGAAGATATGGTTATCCAATTTATGCGGCTTCAAGAACAAGGTGGTGCTTCCATCCTTCTAAATTGGATCCTCTATCTTCAGACTTACGGTTTGGTTATCCAGTATAACACTCTCAAGGCCGGAACAATTTATAAGAATTGGAATAAAGTGGAATACAGGCGCGTCCACTTCTGCGTTTTTTAACTGCAGTCTATAATACACGGCTTAACTAGTAATATTAAAGAGCTATTAATGCGGGCGCTGCTATTGCTTGATATGAATAATAATGGCTAAGTTAAGCCAAATATTACTTTATTACCCATGCTCAATATCGATAAGCTGCACAATATCCCCAGCGAGACCTGGGCCAACTTCAATTTTCTGCAGGATCCCCACAACCAATTCAGCACTAACAGCAGTATCTGGTTGTATCAACATATCCATCATAAGCATCCATTAACTGCTAACTGGTTCCACTGTGGTGCCCCCACATCTACCTACTGCCTTATACCGTAGAAACTTTAATGAGTGCAGTAATACATTTAGGCCATTAAATGCTTTAAGGAACAGCTACTAGTGTTGCTCCAGATAACATAGGGAGGAGTTGCCTGTGCAATTAAGTTATTCAGTATTTAGCATTATAACCATTCTAATATTATATTTTAAGGGATTTATTTCTAATAAAGGATAATTAAGTTTATGTTTAGGTACTATAAGAAATATAAATTTAATATAAAATTTAAAATTATTTACCGCTTTTCTTCTAATAAGGTTAAAAAGTTTATAATATATTATTTATAGTTAGTTTAGTTATTTATAAAAATTATTTAAATGTTCAAGTACAACTAGAAGGATTTTAACTTATTTTTATAATAACTATAGCTAAAAAAAGGGAATATTAATAATAACAAAAACGAAAAAGCTAATATATTAAACAATAAGGCTTAAAATAGTAGCTTTAAAGTGAATAATAAAAAGGCAGCACTATCCAGTTCGGATTTAGCGTTTATAATATTAGCTACCACTGAATTCCAATTTGCCACTAATATTAACAGATTTTGAAATAGCTAGCGGTTTCGACAGGTGCTTAGGCAAAAATTTGAACATTTTATAAACATTTATATATATTTAATGGCAATATAGCATATCTTTATGTTCTTGGTTTATTACTATAGCTAGAATTAATGTATTTATGGATTTATTAATTAAATTATGTATCACAATATTTGTAATAAAGTATTTAAATATAGTACTTATATTGCGAAAATAATATATAAAAAGGATTTAATAGAAATTTCTTTATTTCAAATGGTCTACAAATGTAATAAATATTGCCGCTTTAGTTAGAAATAGTATCAATTCTTGAGATTCCTTAATGCTATAGTGGTGCCTATGTGGCAATAACATGACTGCAAATATCCCACAATTTAGATTCCAGAAGAGATATAGTTTATACAGCAGAGTTAAGGCTATTAATTTTAGAAGTTTAATATGCTATATATGTTGTAATAGATAATGGGTTTTAAATAAAGTTTCTATAGCCACTAGCAGCTCATGCTGCAAAGTATTATTCGGTAATGCAGCTTTATGGTGGCTATTATAAGCACAGGTAGCGGGAAAAGTTTACTATTTATGCTGTTGGTATTTATATCCTTATAAAGGTTAATGATAGTAATTATATTATTGATTTTCTTATATAAGAATATGGTTAGCTGCTGTATTTGTTTAAACATCTACTATTAAGCATAGAGCTATAATTATCTCCTAGATAGCGCATAGATTGTATTAGTAATCTTTAAAATATGTATAATAGAGTTATTCTACTACTAGATTAATTAAAAGTATAGAATGGGCCGGTTAAATTATATGATAGTGGACGAATGCTATATGATTTTGGACATATAGTGTAGCTAGCGGCAGAAGATGCTGCTGTTGATTAACTTAGGTTAAAAAGAGGCACAGTTAGTGTATTTAATGGCTATACTATTCTTTAGAGATTAGAATGCGTAGTGTTGGCTATTGGAACTTTAGGTTGAGACAGTTAAATAGTTTTGTGAGCCCACAGTCTAGCTTAACATTCAATATTAGGTCTAGAAGTATAGACTGAATTAAAAGATATAGAGTATTATATAGCTAATGCAGAATAAAAAAAGCTAATATTTTATGTTTTAATAGATTATTATTTACTGTATAATAGTATAGTAAACATAGGATCTGGTATAAGAATTTTAGTGTTCAGTATACTACTAGGAGGTGGGCAGTGAGGAGCAGAAGTGGCGAATTCTATAGGCGTTTTTGGCGGCAGAAGAGCTAATATTTATGGTAATTAATGCGCTGAGGTTGGGGATTAATGGTTCCAGCGTGCAGGTGGTTATTCACATAGGTATACTACAGCAGATGCGGGATTTTGCGCAAGAGAGCGGGCATGCAGAACGGAATGAGGTGGTAAGCGAGTTGATCATTATGTAGTGGTGTCAGGGTGTCTGGATGGCGGGCGAGGAGATGATGGTGCAGCGGCAGCAGCGGTATGGGTTGGCGGCGGTGGATGAGAAGATAGTGGAGTTTATGTGCAGTAGGCAATGCCGGCAGATTGTGTTGGATCAGGTAATAGATGGGTGGAAAGACGGGGCACAGTGTTACAGAGGGCAAAAGGCGTGCGACGTATGCTAAGGCAACGGGGCGAGGAGAGGTGCAGCGGAGTTAGCGGATGAAGGGTTGGCGGATATAGTAGGTGGGGGCGAAAGTGAGGAAGATGGTGGGGCGGCCGGGGAGGAGGATGAAGAAGGGGGGCGGGTAAGGGAGCAACAATGGGTGCAGGCAGCGGGCCAGGTGATGGTTTAGTATCGATGTATAGAGGAGGGAGAGATGGCGAGCCGGCTGGAGGAATAGGTAGAGCGGTGGCAGGATCAGTGCGTGGTATATGTAATGGCGGGACAGGTAAAGGTGGATCATTCGCTGTAGTAGTGTGTGGATGAATAGTAGGAGGTGTTGGTGGGTAAGATGTAACGGATTCGGAGTGGGATCCAATATTAGGAAATTAGGATAGCGTGCTTTCAGTGTGGGATGTTGCAAAAGATATGTTAGTAATAAGAATGGCAGCAGGGTGGTGGAGATAGATGGTGCTGAATGGCGGATGATGGGTGTTAATACCGATTGCATTTCCCGGCGGAAATTATGGTGGGGACAGTAGACGGGGTGAGGGCGGCGGAGAAGGGACGGATGCTTGCGCGGGTGATGGGGAGGAGTAGGGAGGAGGTTGAGCGAGAGGAGAGCGGGGGAAGGTTATGGTGGTAAAGTCAGAAGATGAAGATTAGAGAGTGGGAAACCAGCTGTCTAATGGAGACATTTATGCGGTATTGTAAGGTGTTAAAACAGAGATTTGGGATAGAATAGGGTTAGGGTTAGGGTTAGGGTTAGGGTTAGGGTTAGGGTTAGGGTTAGGGTTAGGGTTAGGGTTAGGGTTAGG